>RDRW01000237.1:195000-417806 GCA_007896445.1 Puccinia hordei | reverse complement strand
TACGGCAGGGATTTAATGATGCCCCAGGCATGGGTGTATTGTTTATTTCTGCATGCATGGGTGAGTCACCAAGGAAACATATAATAATTGAATGTACCCAGGACATCATCTTGCAATCCATAGTCAAATGCAAAGAAACCATTGGCTGTAATAATCACTAAATTGGGAGCATATCTATCATCAGTAGTCCTCACAATGATTGATAACACATTTGTCATTGGGAGATTCTCACTTGATTTCATCCACTATTTGGTCTCAGCCAATTCCAAAGTCCCTGCGGTATTTGATGTAGAGGAAATGACAGTTGTACTGTTTGGTTTGAGTGTTTGGGTGGGAGACCTGCAAGGGTATAATAGTAACTGATTGCTTATTTTCCATTTCTTGACTGGTTACCAGAGGTGTCATCACAGTATAAATTAATTGGTACATGTCTCATGACCTTATTCTGTGCCTTTATCCGCCATGAATTTGGATATTTGATTGGTATAACTTCCTTTTTTAGTTTCTGAATAGATTTAAGACAGACAAGAGTCAAGATGTCATGGTTCAAGTGAATAAGGGAAAACATAGCTACCCCACATAGTGGTTCTGACAAGCAGATTGCACTGATTTCCCCCCCCCCCCCCCACAAGCATATTTCACTGTAAATCAAAACAAAATCTTCACAATCCACGCTAAATAAAATGGAGATTGGTATGAAGATTGTGTGGTATTGTCATCCTGAAATTGGCATCACTAGGGGTTCCGTGGCATTCTGGTTTGATACATTTGGCAAACATCTTGCCCCTGTGTTCATAAAGAAAATGGGTATGACCAAGGAGCCATTGGCTAGCTGACAGGGCTCATATATATAGTAATGTTTGTTTTGAATCACCACCATTTGTGCATGGTATTCACGTGGAAGGCATTCAAGCCACTTTTGTACTCTGAGACAATTTATAAACATCAATTCCATTAGACTCCACAGGGTAAAAGTCCAGGTGAGGATTCACATATGGGTTTGCCATATCCTGTGGAAGATTGTAAATGTTTATTTACCAAAAAAATATGTAAACAAACAATCAAATCAGTTGTATCCAATCCAAAAATAAAATGTTTTATCACTTACTAGGAGTATTGTTCTTTTGAGACTGAGGGAGTAGCATTTATTATTGAATACACTCTCTCTTTTCATAGGCTCCATCTTGAGCATGGCCCTCAATCTAGCCTTTGCCTGCCAGACAGAGGTCCAATGGTGAAGTTCTCTGCCCAAAAATGCCAGGAGGGTGCGGACTTTGTGATATTGCATGCGTGACATGAGGTTATGCATGAAACCTGTCATGAGGACCGCAACCAATTGCTGGCTCCCCCGATTCCAAATACACCCCCGTCAGTCTTCCTCCCACACTCTCACTTGACTTGTCCGTCACTCACCCCAACCCCACTGAAAGGGAACCATCCGCCTTCGCCGCCTTCGTCAACACTTTCTCGATCTGACCCTTGATCACCCTCAGCTTCCATTCCCTCCTCTTGCATTTCTTCATCCAACAGGTTAGTCGGCCGGAATATATCAATGACCTCCTGGATTACCATATGGCCCCCGTCGCTGCCACTATCTCCGCCAAAGTAAGTCAAAGTTCTCCCTTCTCCGCTGTGATATAATAAGCTGAAATCTTCTGCTGCGTTATCATCTAGCTGCATATTGACCTCGTTACAACTTTCAATTGGAGTCTGTTGGTCACCGACCAAACTTTCACCGTCAATCTCACGGTCAACATCTTCAATATCTGCTTGCCCGTTCCCCGGCCGCAAATTTACCGGCAAGTTTGACAGGTGGGATTCCAATTTTGAATGTCCCTCTGTTGACAGCATCGCTCGACCGCCGCAAAATCTACATACCCATTTCGCACGAATATCAGAAGACACCGCACGTTCATATACTACTTTGTGGCACAGGTTAGTTTTCATCGTCGTTGCTTATGAGATATGAAACTCACACTTACCCCTACGGTCAACCTTAGATTCTTGAATCGTTTTGTTCATTATATCCAATCACGGTATATTTCAAATACCGATATCACCGGAGAAGCGAGGGACAAGGACAAATACGAACCAAATCAGCTGAGCCCCAATATTCTCGTCTATTTAACTTATCCCTCCCACTGACACACTTCCTCCCCCCAACTGCAAGCACCCCGACTGTTTTACAACATACATCATTCCCCTTCTGTAGCATTTGAACATGCGACGTGCTCAATCGGGAAGTGTTTCTCCCATGAAACACTCCTCCTCCCAACCCCTACCCTGTGGCGTCAGTAGATTCAATGCCAATGTTGCATCCCCAGCTCAATCATCTCCAGCCAAGAGACCACGTCGCTCAAGCTCTCAGGCAATTGTCCGAACCCCTCGAGTGCAACACACTACCCCCGGCCGAGCCCCTCACACTCCTTCAGGCAAGTAACTATGTAGATTAAATAAAATATACATATTTAACTGACTCACCCGGCCATTACAGCGCCTAATCAAGCCATCATCCCTCCAAACAAAGCCCCACCTGTTGTCACTCCCAACCAAGCACCAATCATCACCCCCAGTTGAGGCATCCTGAGCAGTGCCAGTCACAGCGGGGACGTTTCAGGTAAGATCATGTCCCATTATCACATGTTTCAAATCAACTTTGCTAATGTTATGTTCATTTTCCAGCTCGCAGGAGCCACCCCAGAGCAACTGCGAAACCAGTCAACGACATAAGATCGCCTCGTGAGAGGGAGCACATGTCAGAAGACGACGACGATGAGATGCCCAGTGACCATCAAAGCTCCGAGAACGAAGCCTACAGCGTCTATGGTAGTATGGACGGGTTCATTCGACCCCCCCGTCCTCGGGGATATGTGCCATATGCACCTGATTCGATTTTTTCCGCAGAAAACGCGCAACCATCGCCGGCGACGCCGCCGGCACCTTGGCCCCCCATAATCTGGTCTCAAGACAGCTCCATAACTGCCCAAGGATCTAGCAGAGGTACGCACCCCGCTTCACACCACCTTGTTGAGGCGCTGCTTGCCTCAGCGCAGCTTTCAACGGTTGACTTGGCGCTGGCGCACCAGTTGTTTGAGGTAAGTCTCTCTCTTTTTCAAGCAAGGACCTCTTGCTCACTCAATCCACCAGGCACTGCACAATACCCGATGGACGTTGTCTGTTATCATGTGGATGCGGCAGCATCCCACCCATCCCACCCATCCCCATACTGCAAATCCTCCACAGCCACCCGTCGCCGAAGCCCCTGGGAGTCATGTGTACAGCTCAATAGTGAGAGTACGCAGATTCCCTGATCAGCCAAATCATCGGGGCGCTTGTGTTGAGTTTTTTCTGTTCCTCCTCAAAAGTATCTTCCCTCCATTTAATTTTCAGAGAATCAACTTGTTTTTTCAGACTAGAATACATCATAAATATTAAGCTATTTGTAATTACAATCCTTAATTTAATTGATTGTTATTTCTTTTTTCTGAACTCATTTTATGATTACTAAAATCTGATTACTAGAATTAACACCTCTTAGTATTTGTGGTTTTTGTAATATGTTTTTTCTTGATTAATATACTAGCTTGACTAAAAGAGACTGAGAAGGCCTGACTAGTTATTTCTTCCAAGTACTCATATTATACTCCTCTCAGCTTTTATTCAAATTACTCCTTATTCATTTTCATTTCTCAAACCACAAATTAACCACTTGTAACTAGTCTATAAAAACATAGCCTAGTCCAAGCAATAACAATCATCAGTTCTCCTCAAAAAACCCAAGTCCCCACCTTTTGAGTCTCCCAGAGTCTGTTCAAAAATCCCCTTCCTTCCTTCTCTTCGCCAAAAATCCAACAGCTTGCTGATGAATACACCATTCATCGACTCAGTCCACAGTTCGCCAACGGCTCCGCGATATACTGATGCGAAGCGCGTTGGAGTCTTACAGCCGGGCTCAGTCGTTGCATGGGCAGCCAATTACAAACTCGCCCCTCCCTCTCATCAAGGTAAGTAAAAGGGATACTTAATCCCTCACCTGTTCCCCACAAGTAACATCTCAACTAACATCTTTACATTTACATAACAGAAATTCGTCCTCGACCAACCAGCCTCTTTCAGGAGGCAACACCTCCCCCCAGGCCTACCACAGAATCATGCGTCGATGGCAAGCTTAGTGACCTTTTTGAGGGCCATGGTCAAGCATGAAAGGACTCACATGCAAAACGTTGTAAGTGGACCCTTCCATTAATCATAACATCCTATACTGACAGACCTCCTGCCCCCTCCCCCCCTAATTAGCTACTCACCAACGTGCGCCAGGAGGCACGTTCGTGTGAGCTTGGTACAGTTCCAAAGCTTTTTGATTTGATAGTCTTGTTAGACAGAGCCTTCCAGCCCCGGAGTGCCATGCGAACCAACGAGGAGATCCAAGCTGGTCTCACCATGGGGGTACGAGTCCGGGTAGCGATTCTCCGCCTCGTTACCATCCACCATCTTGTCCACCGAGCACCTGGGGATGCTCGTTCCCAATGGGATCTCATCGACGACCACTTGGAGGCCATGAGGCAGCGGACCGACCTTGAGGTGGCCGTGTAAGTTTTCCATACAGGTCCTCATGTTTCCTCCGCAGCAAGCTAACCAGTTTTAATCATGACATTACAGGTATGCCGCCCTCACTTTGAGACGGGATCGCCAGTTTATTCCCTGGGAACATCATGTTTGCAGATGTTCCCGCCGAACTGATCCATTTGCCCACTGCCATAGAGGCAGAGATAGAATTACAAGCAATGGCCGCAGAATTCGGGGCCAATCCCTTAAAGGAAGAGGTCGGCACTTTTCTCTCAAGAGAAGTAGCCCTTGCCGGGTAGGACCAAGCTCAAACATTTTTTTTTTATCTTTTTTCCCCCATGTTCCCCCACCCAAAAATATATCACAAAAAATACAACATGAAAAAAAAAAAAAACGAAAAATGTAAAAAAAAATAAAAAAAAATATCACAAAAATAAAAAAATTAAATATCCTGTAAATAGAGCTTATTAAAATAAATGAAAAAAAAACAACAAAAAAAGGCCTGGTGGCCGCCAACATTGTTCCCTCGGATATCCGTGAGCTGGCCAAGTAAGGTGACCCCCCGGTTAATGGGCGCAGGGGGTCAATTGACCCCAACCGTCGGTTGGACGGGGTTGGCTTTGACGTCAAACTGCCGGTTGGGTCAATTGGACCTTGAGTTTGCCGGCTTTTTGCCCAAATTCACGCCGGCAGGCCTGTTGGAATTTGGGCGGTCAATTTGCCGGCTGACCTGGGGGCCGTTTTTTGACGGTCAAAGCTGGCTGGGGGGGGTCCGGCAAATTGACGACCAAACCATCAGCGGTTTTGCCGGCGCCCCGCAACTGCTGTGTAGAGACAGATGACTCAGATGTTTCATTTGAGGTGGGTGGTAAAGTTTGTTAGCCTGATTCTACTTTACTTAACAGTTTTCTTATCTCCGATTTGACTTACGCAACTCCGGTCCTTCATGCACCCTGCCAATTACATAATCAATCAACCTTGCTTGTTCTTGACAATGCCGTCCCGGTACCGGTACCGGCTCCTTTCTTTCTCTTCACCGAGTTTGGATCCGATACCGAGACGTGCATGGGCTAATAGCAAAGCATTTCTTTTCGTCAGATTTGCCTGAACATGATCAATCGACTGATTCCACCGCCCAGTCACTACACACAGGACATGATCCGATCCAGTGCTCTAAGCCCAAGGGTGCCAGCGTTCACGATTCCGAACTCACAGCCAATTGGACTGCGAAGGGAAGTTTCTCACACACACCTGGGCCCATTTGGAAATTGGCACGCTCATTGTTTGACTGCCACACATCGTTGCAGTCTCTCGGGCTTGAAGCACTGGGTACATATTCACGGAAGTAGCGATATAAATATGTACATACATAGATTATTATGCAAATATCTTTATCGATCCTTCGAGATTTGACTTTTGCTTAGATACACACAAACATGGTTGCGACTCCACACCTCAGCTGGTCATGCAGCAAAGAGTCCATACAAAAAAACTTGGTCTCTTGAGAACCTAGCCTCCGGTCGAGATGAAAAAACAAAAACAATAAAACAATAAAAATGACAGCTCTGTTCACTATATTCTGGCCATGTTGAAAGCAGCGTAATCCGCACTGTTTTACTAACAATCACTCCGAAAACTCACTCTTGTGTTCACTTGATTCTACTATCTCCATCAGCTTCTTCTTGATACTTTCGTGCGACTCCAGTTGGGATTATTGTTTCTTCACTTAAATATCTTATCAGCTTCTAACTGATGAACATCCTCGAAGAGATGTCGAGTCTCCAGCGCAGGTCAGATGGTGAAATGTTCGACCAAAGCTCCGTTCCATCCGGTGTTAATCCATTCAACTATATCCTTGGCATCATTACTCCGCGGTACTTTATACCGCTCTCCAAAACTGCCACGACCTTCTTGATAGTATTTTTCATATTCCATCTATTCATTGCTATATTCTGTTTGGCCCTTTTGCTATTACCCTACTTCCGTGGCATCAAGCGATCCCAATGGCTGTTCAGGAAGCTATACATCAAAGATAACACGGGCGCGAATGGTAAACTTTGACGCTTCAATCCCAATGTTCTTTTTGCTTATCTTAAATCGCGGTTTGCGTTTGATTTTTCCTGTTCAAGTTTATAAGTCCCCTCTGTTATGGGTCAATGCTGGGATCCTGATGACCGCGTCCCAACTGATGGGCTCCCTTGGTGCTCAAGCCTTCACCTTGATACAGCTCAAGAGCGCATATTCGGCTACATACGCCGTACATTCGCAACTGGAGCCTTCGTAAGTTTTTGACAATTATAATCCTAGTCGTGGCAACTAAATTGGTTTTCGTGTCTCGCCTACAGTTTAGGTTTTATGTTCCTTGGTGAAATGCTCACCTACTGGAGTCTAATGCACTGCTTCTTGGTCGCCATGTTAGTTGCCTGAATAGTAAAATCCTACTCCAAATAAATTAAACTGACCAGGCCCTCAGTAGTCTAGTGACAAGTTCCATGATTCACGCCGTCTAAAAATAACTAGAAATTCTGCCTACTGACCACATCATTATCTTGAAATCTGTAGCTATTATGACGAGACTCATGAGGATGCAACGAAAGGCTTGATGAGATGGACTCCATCACCAACCATAATTAACTCAATATTTCTTGGTTTCCCCATATGCGTCGTTGCTATAGTCATTACTCTGTTCACATGGCTTTGCACTGCACATAGACTGTATTCAACTCAAGCCGGCGAGATATTGGATTCTTTGAAACAGGGGGCTTCGATTTGGAATCAGCTGAACGTGACATCGACGTCCGTTCAAAATAGAATCAAACTTACGACTCAGCTCTTCCAAGTGACATCGGAAGTATACAAGCTCAAAGAAAATGTCAGCGTTCATTTAGATGGTCTGGTGTATTGTTTTCATGTTCTCCAAAGTGTTTTACTGGTACTCCTCTGTATAACGTATCTGGTGAGCATTTTTTATTAGTTTTGATGTGAGGACAAGCCGAACCGGGTCTGGCAGATCGGCGGCGATTGTCTTCTTGCTCATGGAGTGGAACCACTGACACCTCGAGAGCTGATTCACGCGGCAGATCTTTATGACGATGTTTGGGCTGCTGGTTCATAAGTACCCAAGAAAGTTGCAACAAGTAGGCATCAGATCATCCCAGACACATGTCTTTCGCCGCTGGCTGAACCCAAAGGCATTTTCGGAGGCCAAGATGGACCAGACTGCTAGCACTACCCCAAGCTTGTTTGAGATCGCAAAAAGAGATCGTCAATTTCGTGAGTTATTTCACCCCAGCTATCCGAGGTTTTTGTAGAATCTGCAGGCGTAGCAATTAATGACCGACTCTGACCTTTTGGTTAAGGATGTTTCAGTTCATCTGCTCTTAAGATCTTTGGCTATGATCGTCGGAATGATGACTATGATGGCCCTATTCTTTCTGGGCATCACACGAACTCGTGATGTTATCAGAGCGTGAGTCAATCCTTAAATTTTGCCTTGACGCTATGTAGCAATAATGACAGTGCTCGACAACATTTGAAATTCTTAGGCCTTATTGGCGAGGAGTAGCCGCGTGGCTTGCAACTGCTTCTGGCACGTGGTCTGCTTTCCCAATCACCTGGCAATGCGTACGTTTTCTTCACATGCTTCTTCATACCCAACATTTTCTACATTCTTACAACCTAATCGTACCTCTTCTTGCTCGATAAATAGTGGAGGTTATACAATGAAGAATTGAATGGATCTTCACAAGGTTCCCAAAGTTCTCAAACTTCAAGTGCTCCCATTAGAGTGGATCATATTCCTCATCCGCCTTGGGAGTCCGCGGAGTCGGTAGAACTTGAAATTAAACTCCCTGCACAAAAAATACGCACCTCGCCTCCAATAGGACTGGAATCCTGAAACATGCTTGGAAATTTGTCAAGGCCCTTCCCTACCCTCACCAATAGACCGATCCGTTCGACAATCCCATCGATCACGCCTTACCCATGAGTTCATGAGTTTTAATCTGTCATTAATACTAATAATTATAATAAACTGGGAACTGCAGGATACTGTCCTGGTCAAGGTAAAAAAAATGGGATTTTGCTCCTTAACTTTATAGTAGATCTTGTTTGCAAGAGTAGATTTGTTATCTTTGCCTTTGAAATAAACTGTGGAAGCTAATGGAGGTCATGTGCCACGAAAGAACGGGAGGTTCTTAGTTTAAGCGTACTTTGGACTTAGCACCCGCGTCGACACCCTTTCAACTATTGTATAGTGTGCCACAGGTTTGAAATTGGACTAAACAATTGTTGCGAGCCGCACTTGGCTGTCCTCAGCAACCCCTAAGTGTGACATCAGTTTTTTCGTCAGTTTTGATGACTTGTAAATTATCGCCCCTTGAAAAATTCCTCAATAACTCCCAATTGGATTGATCCACCTGGGTAACCAGGAGTTATGCTCTTTCCCATTTGGGGGAATTAGTAAGAGATTCACCATGGTGAGGGTGAGCATCCCAAAGCAGACAGTCACCACCAGAACTCCTGAGTTCTGACCATTGCACGCAAAAATGGTCAGTGTGTGAGACTGTATAGAGTCATCACAACTTGACAAGTGAGGTTAACACGAGAGGAGGCTGTTGGCACCGTTGCAGCTATAAAATCAACAGTTACTCTATATTTTAAGAAACCACTCATCCCATTTTCCCTTGCAGTCCAAACGGCCCGGAGCCATCTTCCACTTACCTTTTTAATAACTCAATTAACCTTTCAAAGCTTCCATTTTGACTGAGCTCTATATCTATAGTTTATTTCCCAACCAAAACCTCCCTCCAATTTTTCTTGAACCAGAGTCCATCTCACTTGAATTAAACATGAATAATGCTCCTTTGCCTAGTGTTGAAGAAATAATAACTGAGATTGGACCCCCACCAACTCACTCCAACCAGTACCCCTTTGTAGAAAATATCTTCTCATTTGTACCACTTCCTTTCACAGAAGAACTTCCAGTATCCCCAGGGTCTTGGCTACCCTTGAATAACTTGAGAATGGTCCGGCGACTCAACAGATTACCTCCAACTTTCCCCTCAAACCCCCATTGCTTCACCATTCCTGGGAACTCTCAAAAAGATGCTCTAACCTTTGTTAATGCCATGCAATCTACAGTAAGATGGAACTCACAAAGGGTCTGTCGAAATGCCATACCTCCCATTGGATCCAGCAAGCGAAATGGACGTCCAGCTGAATATCACTTCCGGTTGGACTACAGTTGCCCTTGCCGAGGTGTCCATCATGCCCTTATCAACTCTCGGAAGCACAACAACCCCTCAATCAAGTGCAACTGCCAGGCCAGATTCTGGATTATGCACCATGCAGCTACAGATACCTTACGCGTTGAGTGGTTCTGGCAGCACAACCATGATCCGTATTCAGTCAAAGACATGCGGATGTGCCGCTCCCCTATTGTTGTTGAACGGTGGCTTACAGACAAGGTACTTGCTGGACTCAAGTGGAAGGACATCCATCGGCTTCTTAATGCACCAAGTATTTTGCCTGTAAGCTACACTCTTGTTGTTGCATGCCTCACTTGAAAAATCGCTGCAATAAGAGTTTCTAATTCATTCAATTATGTTGTGTAGGACGACCGGCACAGGATCAAGCCTGAAGGCCGAAAAATAAAGTACGACCATGTCTGGTATTTGATTGGTACTCACACCAAAGTATTGGCCCGGAGAGATCCTAACGTCTTCACATCACTCAAGATGTGGACTACACACCTGAACAGTCAAGGATGGTTTACATACACACCACATCTCATCGACTCGGGTGATTTCCTCATGGTGCTCCAATCTCCATGGCAGAGGGAGATGATGATGACATACGGCCCAAGTGTCATCCTCATTGACAGTACACATAACACAGTGTCAAATTTTTTCCTCTCAGGCGGAAGAAAAATTAGTCTTTACACTGTTCTTGTCTGTAATGCAGTTGTGGGGAAAGGCCTTCCGGTATGTTGGGCTTTCACCAGCTCAGCCGCCACGTGAGTTACAAAATCCTCCTCCAAGCCATTCTACCGGTTCACTAACATGCTTTCATCCTCTGAAAATCTTAGTGAACCGGTAGAATGGCTGCTCAGATGGCTGCAAAACTCCACCGGTCTTGTCCCACAGACCATTATGAGCGACTGTGCTCTTGCTATCCGACAGGCAATACTACATGTGTATCAGGACCTGCAAGAATTGGCACCGAGGCATCTCTGGTGCTGGTTTCATGTCCTGAAGGCTTTCAAAGGACAGGCAAGAAATTACTTGCACAACCTTGCAGCCAAAGCAACAGTAGAATTCACAAAAATTCTCTATGCACACTCGGATCCGTCGGTGCCACTGATCAAGTTTTTGGCCAAGTGGAAACACATCAAGCCAGAATTTGTGACTTATGTCACTGGTCAGTGGGGCAAACACTTGGTCCATTGGGCAGCATTCTTTCGGGTATGTAAAATCAACAGAAACTACATATAATGCCTATGTAGCTATCATCCTGACAAACACAATTCTTCATACTAGAACCATGCCTACCAGGGAATCAACACCAACAACTACACCGAAGCTTGGCACCGGGTGCTCAAGTCTAGGTATATACCCCCTCCCGAAAAACGGCAAATAGATGAGGTAATACATATACTCGTTGACCAGGCGGAGCCGACACTCCTCAACGAGCATGCCCGAGTTCAGGAGGGACACCAGGAGCAACAATGGAGTCATTTTCAAAGGGTATCCAAGCGACTTGCAGATGGGTACACTGATCAGGCATTACACATCCTAGGAGTGCAGATTCACGTGTTCCCTGGCCATGTGAGTGGTCATTCACTTCCTTTTTAATGGCTATTAAACGACTGATGACTACATGTTTTGACTTATAGTATTTAATCAGCTCCTTTACAAACCCTACAACAATAACTTACCGGGTTGCCTTTGATGATCCTGGAGGTGGCCTCAAAGGCAGGGTCACCGACTGCAGCTGCTGCTCCTTTGAAAGACATGGCAGTGCTTGCAAGCACATGTTCTATCTGGCACGGTATTCAAAGCGCCTGATTGTTGAACGTGTAGTCATCAGGCCCGCCACCATGACTCGTAATTACCTTGTAGGTGGGTCAACTACCCCGCAACTGGACTCAGTTGAGTCAAACCTCAGAATCAAATGCATCAACCATCATGGTGGACGGCACCGTTCACCTCATCTCCATGTTGTAGCCAGCACCCATCCAGCAAAACGCTCTTGCGAGCATTTGGATGACGACATAGAGATCATCACTGCTGCACACCTGCAACTAGGCAAGCAATACGGTCGACCAATTTTGCCTTACTCACATGTCGACAAACATTCCCGCTTGGATTCAGATGATGAGATTGAGTTCTTAACAGCACACCCTCAACTTACCAAATCAAAGGAACCAATTGACTTCAACAGGACATACACATTCCATGCTGAACCTCAAGTGTCCCAACAATCTGGGCCGTCTCAAAACAACGAATCTAGCGAAGTCGAGTTGGCCGAGGGTGCTTGTGAATTTGGAAACCTTAGATCATTCAGAAGCGGTCTGACTGCTTTGCAGAGGGCTTTTAAGTCGCTGTTGAGGGTCAGGGCGAGGCGGCAGTTAAGTGCAACAATGTCGGTCAAGGCCGCCGAGCATTTCAAGGATCTCGCACATACCATATGCGAGATGCTTGAGCTTCAGTGTCTGGGCGAAATACGGACCAAATCAACTACCTTCTCGGAAGTGAAAGATGCTTGCGAGATGAATCGGACAGAAATGGATTTGCTTATCACTGAGATGGTGGCAGTCGGATGGTCGGCAGTGAAGAGAGCAAATTCTCTCCTGGAAAACTTGAAGAACAAGCAAAGGTTTTGTCTTACCTGCCCAGCTGTTGTCATGATCTTATTTCGGGAGAGGTGCTATGAGCTGGTGGGGAAGCTGGAGGATGGAGGGGTATTGGCAGCCCAAGTACAAATTTGATGAGTGTATGCCCTACCGGCGATTGAGAAAGCAATGAATAGACACCGAGCAATGTGGCTGGAGATTCAGGCAAGGTGAACTGGCTTTTAACTGTTGTTATTCCCTGGTGTGCTCATGCTGCTGCAACATTGTTTGCATGCTACGGTTGTGACCAGCAGTTGCATTCGGCTCATCTCAAGATGTACCCTGAAATAGCAATCCACATTCTTTGATCTTTGTTACCTCATCACACTGTTGTGATGGATCATGCTGTAACCAAATTATTTATGCATTTATGGGATGGTTACCTACGGTCTTTCTGTTGAAAGATTCATGCACACGTAAATTATTATTTGCCAGCTGCGCACCTTCAATTCCCATTGAGTTCAGCTACTAATTTTGTTACACACGCAAAAAGAAAAACTCATTGTCTCTAGTCTCACATCTGGTACGGTCTCAGTAACACTAAATACCCCATCAAAAATGAACGTCAACACTCCTTTCAGCAATGGGCAATCAATGCATCTGCCCAATAGCAATAATCACTCTGGTAATTGCTCCTCTCAATGCATTACTCTGAACGGCCAAAATCCCCTTGGCCACAATGATTCCTCTTGTGGTGCTCAATTCAATTATAATCAGAGTCTTAACAGGCACCATATTGCAGTTATTTTAGCCACCAGAAATCATCTAATGAAACTCGCCTGAACAGACTCATGACCAAGTCTGCTGAACCATGTTGCTTGAATGGACTATTATCAGACATCCATAAGAAGGTCCCTTCCATGAATCTGCTTGAACAGACTCTTACAGACACCATTACCATGTCTGTTCAAGCAAGGTTGAACAGACTCTTACGGACATCATTGGAGGACTTCTGTAAGTGGCCAATGTATAATACACATTACGTGGTTGTCATCTGTGTTGTAACCCAGAACTGGGTAATGTTAGGGTCTTGCTTAGGCCCCCTTTTAGCTCTGCTAGATTCATGTATATAAACTAGTCTCTTGTTCATATACAGCTGATCCAATAAAGCTTGCAGTTTTTGCGGGGGGGGGGGTTGCCGCCTTTTTTTTGTCCCTGATTTTTTTTTCCCCAGTCCTGAATTTGCCTGCTGGCAGATGTGGCAGTGCATGCCTCCCCCGGCTGCTGATATTGCCAATATCCTCAACCAACCATATCACCCACCATCTCCCACCATCTCAATCCAATTCAAGGTGCAGGAATTTTGAGGTGGAAGAACCATTTGCCTCCAAAGACCGTGGAACAAAGTGGAAAAAAAGTTAATGTACTCACTATGTTGTAAATGATTTATTTTATAATAAATATTTAATCATTGCCTTTTTCATAGGTCCAATGGTTTTTCAGAAGTACTTGGCTGATCTGAAATACTACATGACAATGCTAGGTAGCTCAAATATCTCATGGAGGTCCCGCAAGCAACTGGTAGTATCTGCCTTGAAGAATGAAGCCAAGTATATCTCACTGTTTGAGGCCTGTCAAGAAGCAAAATGGGTTCTTACTCTTCTTGATTCTCTTGGTATTGGTCAATCCAAGAAGCTTCAACTACTAGTCAAAAATCAGTCAGCAATAGCTCTAGCCAAAAATCCTATGTTCCAGCAAAGGACTGAACATATTCATATCAAGTATCACTGGATAATTAGGGAATTTATCAATGAAGGAAAGGTAGAAACAACTTATGTATTGACCAACAATCAGCTAGCCAACTTTCTGACAAAGGGGTTACCTCAAAAGAAGCACTCCAACACTTTATTTAGCATCAAAACCAACAGGTTCTGAGAAGGGGAGGGGATTAAGATACCTCAATAGTAGCATACTCTACAACTGGTTATTTAGTGACAGTTAAAGTTGAAACCTAAATGAGTAATTAGTCAAATAGTAACACAATGTATCTATTTTTCTCTTTCTCTTCTCATTCAGTTTTCTTACTCTGGCTCAACCTCACAACATCACTTAGGCAACAGTGGGCCGCTACGCTACGCTACGCTATTTGACCGCTACGTGTTAGCGCAGCGGTTTTTTTTTTCCCCAGAAAATTTGTAGCGTTAGCTGAAATTTCACTCCGCTACACTAACAGTTAGCGTAGCGACAAATTTTTCCGTCCATTTTTTTGTAGCATTAGCGGGGAAAATTCACCGCTGCGCTAACAAGTAGCGTAACTTTTCTGGCGCTAACAGATTTTGAAGTTCTCAGTAGCGTAGCGGCATCATTGCTACGCTACGCTAAATGGTAGCTGTTAGCTGATATTTTTTCCGCTACATAGCTTTTTGGATTACACGCTAACACTGATTTTTGACAGCTAACAAGACAACTGTTAGCTGTGTAATTCAAATTATATCTCTTGTGAGAATTGATCCCGTGCTCAAAAGGAAGAGGGAGGTTAGCCATGGCGTAGTGGTCAATCTTGACCACTACACCACAGCTACCCTGAGAGTTGGAGGGATTGGTGGGAGTACATCCCATCCATGCAGCTCAGGTTCCATTTTTTTTTTTTTTCAAATCCTGGATGAGTTCTTATTTTATTATCAATTCCAGTCTCCTTTGAAAATTTGTCACCTGAATTTTTTTTTTTTCAATTTTTTTTTGTCGGTGATAACTTCCTCAATTCTCAATATTTTTTTTTTTTTGAGATTTTTTTGAGATTTTTTTTTTTTTGAGATAAGTTCTTGATTCTCAACCGGCACTTTCACTCAGCTCCTCCAATAGCTTCAACCTCCCAAATCCCTCCCACCAGGCTCAACCTAGCTCTCTGGATCACCGATAAGTCCCCTCCCCTTCTCCTCCACCCACCATTACTTACCACCTTGCTACCCTACCCTGCCACTATCTGCCCAGCTACCCACAACCACTGCTACCCTGGGGCCACCTGCCTTGTAAGTCCCCTCCACCCTGCTACCCTGTCCACTACCCTCACCTCTGCTACCCTACAGCCACCAGATACCAGCTACTCTACCACGCTCGCTACCCTTTTTCGTTACCCTGGGGCACCCACACATGTAAGTCCCTTCTTTCTCTACCCCCCTCCCTCACGTTGATCGTTCAACGTTTGAACGATCAAACGTTGATCGTTCAACGTTTGAACGTTCAAACGTTGATTGTTCAACGTTTGAACGATCAAACGTTGATTGTTCAACGTTTGAACAATCAACGTTTGATTGTTCAAACGTTGAACAATCAACGTTTGATCGTTCAAACGTTGAACAATCAACGTTTGAACGTTCAAACGTTGATTGTTCAACGTTTGATTGTTCAAACATTGATCGCTCAACGTTTGATTGTTCAAACGTTGAACGGATCAAACATTGAACAATCAATGTTTGATCGTTCAAACGTTGAACGATAAACGTTTGATCGTTCAAACGTTGAACGATCAACGTTGATCGTTCAATGTTTGAACGATCAAACGATCAATCAAACAGCAAGCTGACCGCTTGCTACCTGCCCAGCCTACCCTAGCCTACCCTAGCCTACCCTGCCCAGCCTACCCTGCCCTGCCCAGCCCAGCCTACCCTTCCCAGCCCAGCCTACCCTGCCCAGCCCAGCCTACCCTGCCCTGCCCAGCCAAGCCTACCCTACCCTACCCTGCCCAGCCCAGCCTACCCTGCCCAGCCCAGCCTACCCTGCCCTGCCCTGCCCAGCCCAGCCTACCCTACCCTACCCTGCCTAGCCCAGCCTACCCTGCCCAGCCCAGCCTACCCTGCCCTGCCCTGCCCAGCCCAGCCTGCCCAGCCCTGCCCAGCCTGCCCTGCCCAGCCCTGCCCAGCCCAGCCTACCCTGACCAGCCCAGCCTACCCTACCACGTCTCATATCCGCAATGGGGAAAAGAGCAGTGTATGTATTTCATCATATTTACTACGATATCAATACTAATTATTGTTTTCTTTTTCTTTTGTCATTTCTTATTGTTTTGATCCTTGAATGCCTTGATTACTTTTGTTGGATTGGTTTTAATGTTGAATGATGGATCTCGGGACAATATTGTTCTGGAATCCTGATTGAATCATCAAAGCCATAACAATAAAAGTGTTAAGGCAACCAAGCATCAAAACAAGATGAGGCGTCAAAGGGAAAAGCGTGTGTTATGTAGAGAGGGTTTAGGAATCAAGGATGCATCCATATCATGGCACACCGTCAAATACACTCCTCACAATCTCTATCCAACCATCCCTATGAAGAATAACAAACCAACTTGCCACCCAACTCCATCAGAAATCAGCTTAGCATACAATGAAATCAACACCTATCACTTTATGAAGTCTGGGATGAATATTATTGTTGATCCTCTTGACAAGACTGAGGTGATTGCTATTGCAGAATTCACTCCTTATAAAGACCTCACCCCTTCTCAATTGGACGATCTCAACTATATTTCCACTTTCCTCCACCAGTCTAAACGTTTCCTGAACTCTGTCTCATCCTGTGCTCAAATTTGGAGTGGGCTCATGTGGGCCATCGGTTGGAGAAAGTCTTATGATGAACATCAAATAGTTGGCCGGTATATCAAGGCATTTGATGAAACTGAGATGAAAGCATACAATGATCACTATATTAAATCTCTCGAGTTGGAAATATTATTGGTAATCTCTTCAAAAATCTTGCTCATACTCCCTTTCAACAGAATCAAGATCTTATGAAGAAATATAATATCCCTTCCTTTCCCAATCTTTCTTATGGTGAACTTCCTGAAGACAGCACCTGCACTCCTCACATTACTTTTACTACAAATGGTTTCTTCAATCCCCCACACACCGATACTGAAGATATATCCCAATTTGCCTTTGTTTTATTTCTCCCCACTTGCACGTCTGATTATACCCTGGTAGACTCTTCTAACTATGATATCACATCTGGTCCATTCATTTTTCCTGATCACCGTATTGGTATTGATTTGGATCATCAGCATGGTATTGTTAAAATGATTTGGCAAGCTAATAAGTATACTCATTGTACTATGCCTCATTCCACAAGCTCTTCTTTCACTCGTCTTGGTTTATCTATTCAAATCAATTTTAGTCTTGCTAATACTTGTAGTAAATATTTGAAGGGTTTTTATCAAGATTCTGCTCATTACTTTGCTGATCATTTTTATTATATGTTTCGTAGTATGGCTAGAAGCACATTAACAGCTAGTTCACTTACAATCTTTTTTTTATTTACTATTTTTTCCTCTTTTTGTTTCTGACTTCTAAACTCTTAATTTCCAAGGCTTTTACCATTAAATATTGAATGTGTTATTTTGTGGTTTATTCTTTTATATCTAACCAGTTAATCATAATAAAAATCAATTCAAGAAGGGGAACAGAGCCATGGTATTAGTAATAGTAAGCTTGGGAATTGATTTTAAGAATTAAAAGAGGTAATAAAAAATTACCAAATGGAATGTGCCTCAAATAAATATTCAAGCAGGGAAAAAGAGTCCTGGAATTAATAAGCTTGGGAATTGATTTTAAGAATTAAAACAGGTAACCAACAATTACCAAATGGAATGGGCCTTGAATAAATAATTTCAGTGTGTAGATTAGTTTTCTGTCAACAAGGGGAATTGAAGATGATACACTGTTTCTATTTGCAATAAACATCTGACGTGGAGCTCAACTTCAACAGGAGACTTTTTTCAAATCCGAACTTCAGAGTCAACTCTCCAATTAATTTCTTGTTGTTAAACCAAACATATCTCAATCTAGTCAACCAGCAACAATGCCCAATCAAGATGGAAATATGTCTGATTCATCAGGTGGCCATACCCGCAGATCTTCACGAGTAACCACACCAATAAGGCGATCCGGAATGATTCATCCCTTGCCAGATTCACGCCGGTCAATTGTGCCATCATTTTTATCACAAAGAAGTCACATTTCATCAGCATCATTGGTATCAAATTCCCAATCAAACAAACGACAAGGCCCCGCATCAGAATCTGTATCAAATTCCCAATCAAACAAACAAAAAGGCCCTACATCAGAATCTTCAATTGAAGAACGAAGCCCTCCACTCCCTGGAAAGAAACAGAACAACAATAATCTGAGTCAGCCCTTATCGACCTCCAAAGTTCCAAGCTCACAGGTGATTGATCTTGCTCAAGACTCCGATGACGAAAACACAAAGGCAAAACCCAAACGTAGAAAGAAAAACCCTGAATTTGATGATGCAAAGGATTTTTTTTCCAAACCAACTAGACGTCCAGGTGATGTGTGTAATTCTTGATAGCTAAGTGTTTGAAATGAATGTATACTAATATAACTGTTTAAAAAAGCCTTTAAATAAAGTGCCATCAACATATGCCTGCTTGTGGTGCAAGAAGGATGTCAGGGTTTCTTTAAGCAGCTTTTCAAATCTTCGAACTCATCGTGATGGTCCCCGTCAAAAGGGAGGATTTCCGTTGGATGCCCCAATTGTCATCAAGCAATCTCTTCTGGCGCCAAGCTTCCACCAACAACCCAATCTGGATTGCTCACCAAACATTTTGCCCCTGTTGAAAAGTTTGACAATCAGGTTTTCAATCAAATAATAACTCTATGGCTGTTACGGCAATCATTACCTTGGAACCGTGTTGAAGACCCCTATCTCCAAGCTGCCTTCTCCTATTGTCAAACAGGAGCAAATTTGTTTAAACAAAAGTGGGCTGCAACTTCTGGACGAGTGGTATACTTGGATTTACAAGAGGCTATGATATGCCAGTTGAAGGTGAGTGATACCATTGCGTTCAATTAAATGTAAAAAAATATACTTATTTCCCTTTAAACAAAATTTCAACAGGATTCTGAGAGCAAGTTTAACTTGATACACGATGTTTGGACAACAAAAGGAAATTGCTTTGGATTTATTGGAGCTTCTGTCTCTTTTATTGATAAGGATTGGAAATATCTAGTGCTGCATCTGACTCTCAATCTAGTTGCCTGGCACCATAAGGGAAGCATGCTGGCTGAACCTGTTGTGAACGTATTGAAGAAACATGATTTACATAATAAGATAAGCACCCTTTGATTCATCACTGGTAATCTGCCAAAAACTTATTTATTTTTTGTCCTATAAATACATGCTTTGCCAGACAACTGATTCAGGATCAAATAACAACACAATGGCCAAAACAATGCACTCCAAACTCGTTGCCCTGCCCCAAACCACGGATTTGGATTGGAACTACAAGACAATGCATATCAAGTGCTTTTGTCGTAAAATGGCGCTCGTTGTCAATGCTGGATTGAAAGAATTGGGCCTTGAAGCTCCTCCTCCACCAAAGCTCAAAAAGTCATTCCTCGGAACTTTCCCTTTTTCCAACACAATGGACCCAATAATTGAAGAGGACAAAGAAGAGCAATCCGTAGAATTATCGGTTGAAGACAGGGTGGAAGATGAGACGGATGTTGATGAGGATGAGCCAGATCTTGAAACTGACAATGACAACAATGATGAGGGGACTGAATCTGGATACAAAGACTATGATCAAATCACCTCAAAGAATAAAAATAATCAGAAATCATCTGCAAATAGAAATTATTCTAATCATTTGAATGAGTTAACCAAAGCGGTCAGCGGGATATTTTATATTTTTTTTATTTTACTAGCAATCAATTACTGAATCTTTCCTTCTTATTTTTTTGATATATAGCTGGACTTTGTAGTACAAAAGATTACCTCATCAAGTGCATGGAGAGCTGAATTTGACCGCCGTGCGGAGGATTACCAGAAGCAAAAAGGGGGAACAAAAGTGAATGGTCTGATTGCTGGTTATGGAATCCGCTGGAACATCAAATATCAAAGCCGAGAGCGGGCCTACAGGGCAAGAGAGGTATTTCATTAAGCTTCACCTCCCAATAATGTGTTGGTACTGATAGACATATTGTTAAACTCAGGTTATTGATGCAATTCTCCGTGATGAGTATAGTAAATTCCAAGATCAAATTGTTCGGTCCAGCCGCAAAGAAAATTGCAAGAAGTTTGGCTACTTCAAAGAAATTCAGTTTACCAGCAAGGAATGGATAATGATCAATGAATTGAATCAGGAGTTAGAAGTAAGATATATTCATTCCACAGATCCACTTATATATTTCATACATAATGCTCATTTTTTTTGATAGCCGTTTAACCGTTTGACCAAAGAGATGGAGGGAAATGGTCCTACAGGTGCTTTTGTATTGCCAAACTACTATCAAACAATCTCTGATTTAAAGAAGAAAGAGGCAGGATGCAATTGAGGGCATCCATTACATCCAATGTATGTGAAAATGATACAAAAGCTTGAGGTCTACCAAGAAGAGGCGCTTGAATGTGAAACACTTGTAATGGCCACCGTTCTTCACCCAACGTTTCACATCAAAATCTTCTCTCATTGCTGGCCTGAAAAAGCAGAGGAAGCCAAAGCAACTTTGGACCGCCTTTTTTCTAAACGAAGGGATTTGTTGAACAAGAAGAAAAAATCAAACATTAACATCTTGGACGAAAATACTTCAAATGTTGAAAAGGATAATATATTTGATTTGTTCAACACTCCTGAAACATCGGATGAAAGCAAAGAGCTAGAAGTATATGTCAAGAACATGGATCGCTTAACCGGTCCAGATGGAAAGGATCCCAATAGTATTTTGAGGTGGTGGAAGGTATAGCTTCTATTTGTTCTCAGCTTTGTCCACTTGTGTTTGTTAGCTCATATTGATTTTAACAATGCTACTGGAACTTTTCAGGTTCATTCATCAACATATCCAGTTCTTTCATAATTAGCCAGGGACTACTTGGCCAGCTCAGCATCATCTTGTGCTGCAGAGCGTACATTTTCTTCTGCTGCCAATGTTTGCTCAAGTGGCCGAGGAAGCTTGAACCCACGGACAATTGAGAGGTGTGTTAGTAGTCACATGTGGTTGAAAGACGGTATACAGGTGGCTGGAAAGTTTGCACAAGCTCAAGGCATTGTTAACAACTATACAAATTTTTCCCAAAAAAATAATGAAAATAAATAAATAAATAAAATTCTTATTGCTCTTGTTCATTGGTCTCAATATTTCTTCCTTGTTTCATGGATTAAAGAAAAAAAAAAAAAATTGTATATACAAATAGTTTGCACAATAATTGCTATCTGACCGCCTTCATATTATTATTATCCTTATTCCCTAGTTTTTTTTTTTTTTTTTTTTTACTCCTTAATATTGATTTATGAGAGCCTCTTCTGGTTCACTATGGGTGAGTGGTATAGCTGAGCAGGGCGCTATGCTAACATGTAGCGTAGCTGAAAAGAGCACTACGCTAACAGTTAGCGTAGCTGACAAGAGCGCTACGCTAACAGTTAGCGTAGCGTTTGTTCCAGCTAACACCGCTACAAGTAAGCTAACAGGTAATTCCTGTAGCGTTAACTTTTTTTTTTTGAAGTCGCTAACGCTACGCTACAGCAATTTTTTTTTTTGACAAAAATTTTGTAGCGTTAGCTGAAAAAAAAAACCGCTAACAGTAACTTTGTGTTAGCGTAGCGATAAAAGCTAACATTACGCTATGCTACAGCTAGTGTTAGCGTAGCGGGCCCACCGTTGACTTAGGTGTGCTTGTCTTTTTGGTCTTGTCAGTCTGGTTGTGTGTAGTGTCTAACACTCGCTGGTCTTTGTCAAAGGTTCATATCTTTTTCTCTTACTTCTTTCATTTCTCATATTCTCTGTTATCATCATCAAAATTTATTCAGTTTTCTTACTCTGTCTCAACCTCACAACATCACTTAGGTGTGCTTGTCTTTTTGGTCTCGCCAGTCTGCTTGTGTGTAGTGTCTAACATTCGCTGGTCTTTGTCAAAGGTGTGCTTGTGATTTTGGTCTTGTCAGTCTGCTCTTGTGTAGTGTCTAACACTCGCTGGTCTTTGTCAAAGACATTTTCTGGCTAGCGTTTCTATCCACACAGACCTTGCGGCCCACTGAAACAACAGAAAACCAGTTCTACATTTTTTTGTTGCTCCATTACTTGCTTTCTGCTTTTGAGCTGTTTCAAGTTTATTCAATTTCCACAGGTCCCCAAGGCCAACAACCCATTTGATTTCTATCCAACCAATGATTGAGTGTTGTGAGCCAAAAGAAGGCTGTGTTGATCAAACCTAGGACATATTCAAACAGGACAAAACAAATCAATAACAGGATATAAATTTTTCAATTTGAGGAAGTAGTTAGTAACAGGAAGTGAAGGTAAAAATGAGCAGAGAGTCATTAAAAAATCTACATGACAGAGTTGATTGAAATAAGGATATTTTTCTGTTGATCCAAAGCAGCAAACAATTTGATGCTATAAGTGCTCTTCTGGATTGATCCCTAAAATTCAACCTTCAAATTACATGAGATTCCTTAGCATTTCTCAAGGAATTCAGATCAAATCAACAGGTATCCTCCAGATCCATGTAACAATATGATTAAAAATTAGTTATACTATTGTAACACCAGGGTTAAACTTGACCAATTCTGATCTAATACCAGTTTCATCATCAAGGCAATGTGCACACATTGCCTCTTTTTTTGGGGCGGTGTATACATAACTTATTAGTAATAAAATAATGCTTTTGCTTGTGCATAACTGTTTATCATCTTCCTGTGGGTTGTCATTGGTTGTCTTTTGATTAAAGTGTGGGTTCATATATCTGTAAAGAAAGAAATATATTCCATGAGATTGCGTTGACTGGTTTGTCAAATTTACACAGAAACTATACCCACGTGAGCCTCGAACGCTTCTTGTGATGGGAGTCTTATATCATTTTGGGCTGCGTGTTGGTTTGAACTTGTATGTATATCTAAATCAAATGGGTTTTAATTTCCTTTGGTTGCGTGTCAAGTTCAACATGGAACAGCTCTTACCTGGCGCATTGGATCTAAACACCCGTAGGCGTGCGAAATAATCCACAAAGGCTTTATTGTCCTTGTGAACCCAACGCGATAGTTGCCAAATGGGACCAAGAGATATGGGTTCGCTCATATGGTAGAAAGGTTCGTAGCCCGATGGGAAAGCCAATTTCTGCTGGGCATAGTAACCTACTGTACTGGCGGGCAACCCATCCCAGAAATTATTGTAAAGTGGTCTTTCAGAGGTGTGTTGAATATATTCCAACGCATGGAGACCTTTGATGTCTTCGAGTTTTAGCCCTGTTGTTGGGAAATCGTTTCCTTCTGAAATTTGGAAGAATGACTTGGCACCAGATCGTAGGCCCTGACTATCCAAGGGCTTTACTCATCCAATATCGTCATCATTTTTGATATGTCTTCTTTCAGGGATATCATGTCAACTTACGTTGGAATCAAGACTTCCTGAAGAAGTTTCTCTACCTGGATCCAGGATAGTCACGATGTCAGTCAAGCAGTCATGAGGTAGGTGAATATTAATTCTTGAGAGTACCAACCTGGATGCACGTCTTTAGGGACTGGTTCGTACTTCCCGATTTTGCTGACTGCAGATGAATCTAACATGACCGGTGGCGCAATGGCATCTCGAAATGAGGATAAAGCTAGGAGTAGAAGGTATAGACGTGTCATACTGGATAGCCGTTCAAACGTAGCAGATAATTCTGGGGGAAATGGCGGATTACAAATGTCTAAGGAAAGACACGAGCAACGCCTTCAGCAGCTTGCGACGAACAGGCTTGTCCCTTTTTGTGGCCAGTGGGCGCGCCCTTCCCCAACACTCCCTCCCTGTATTTATTTACATATTTACGTACATACGCGACATCTCAGCAATAAATGTACCTCCCCCCGGACCGCTGCAACATTTATCCCTGAAGTTCCAGAGAACATCCAGGAAACCCTTGATAGTTGCACAGGTTTCAAACGCATCAAACGCATCTTCTTTCTTCATGATGATGACATTTGGCCTCCGAACGAGCTGGTACCCTCGTATCACATCCACAAGCAAAGCACAAAGGCAAGGAGCATTCCAGCTTGTTGGAGTCGCAGATGCACCTCAAACGGCATTTTTTTTGCCAAGGGAAAAAACGTCCAAACTTTTCTTTACTTGTTTCCACAAAGTTTGGGCAAACCCTAACCATAACCAACCCTACCAGAATTTTTTAACAAGGCAACCTAACCGGTGGATTCAAATTGGTGAAAGATAGGAGCATATCAAAAATTGAACTAGATCCGGAAGGTCCCAAGAGGCAGTCATTATCATTATGAGGGTCAATCCCATGACATCCACATCTCAGAAGGTATTGTACGGCGCTCTGACCTGATCAGAACACCTTGCACAAACAGGTGACGCATCTTAGTGCGCGGTGACTGCGGATTCAAATAGGTTGCCTGTTTGCGGCGGTGAGAGTTGGGACCAACTGTACTTGATAGCCTGAATAACACCTCCCCTAAGGTGCCTTTTTTCCATGGAGATTATCTATATATTGATAGAATTTGGATAAAATTTCTGAGAAACCAAAAACCAGACTGAAAAGAGAATCAGGAGTAAAACAAATGGTAGATAAAAGTAACAGGAAGAGAAGAAGAGAGAAGGAACAAAAGATCATACCACTATTATAGAAGCGGAGTATTTATCAGGATGAGGACTTTGAGGGGGATACAAGCTAGGATAAAGAAAGACAAGAGCTGAGAAAAGAGAAAAATGATCTAGTTATTTGGTCATGGAACAAAAGAAGGGGGTAAGGAGGTGAAACAATCAAATTCAAGTCAAGAGAGAGCAGAAGAATATTGATGAGCAGTATACGTTTATATAAGTGTGTAGAATGAGAACAGAGGAAGACTTGATGGGCAGAAGAGGAAAAGAAAAGTGAGCCAGGAGGTTTGTTTAGTTGAGGAGAACTTGACACTGGATTTTGAACCAGTATTGAAACAGTTAGGTGTAGAGCATGTTGACTGACACCAGCAAAAAAAAATTGGAACCTCTATGGAGGTGGTTTCTCTGTATCCCAGACTTATTCCACCTCTATCTCCTATGTATCCTTGGTGTGCATCAATCTTATCTACCTGCCTGTGTAGTATATATTACCAATGTGAAATTAGATTTTAGAGCAGTTTTCAAAAAGAACTTCAAAAGATCCACTTGTTTTTATCAAAATTTCTGAGGCAAGGAAATTTTGTATTACAACCAATTTTTGATCAATGATAGCTCATATCAAAATGAAACAAATGATCATTTTTCAAATAGGAATTATAGTTTTGGCTTTGATGAAAATTCTATCCTGCCATAATTGATCTATGACTAAAGTTCTTGGAAAACTTGACCATAGAACTCTGAAATAAGCCATTCATAGTTTAAAAGAACACACATCTGTCAGCCTGAGAGAAAATATAGTTGGCCTAAAATTACCTCTAGGCCAACAATTATTTCCCTAAAAAATTAAAATTAAAACAGACACACCTTACAATGGAAAATAATAATATGTAACATATTTAATAACAAATAACCCATAAAGGATAAAGCACATAACTTACAATATGTGAAAAATATAGGATAATCACCTTATACATGGAAAGATAAGGATTGTCATCTGGATGAAATAACTAACCCATATCTGATACTGTAACAAATAATAAGACATTACCAATGAATAGTTTCTGCATTAAGATGAGTGTCTATTCCAGATTAAGAATGCCAAGCCACTGGCTTCAACACTAAGCCTCAAACATCATGTGCTAGACTGATTACACAGCACATGTTCTATTGAGTTTCTACATACTTCTAAATCCCACATGGTAATTCAAGATGGAGGTTGAGAATTACACATGTAATTTTACAGGCAATAAAGCACCCAGCCAAGTCCTATATAAAGAGTACTTTGAGCTTAAGGGAAAGAAGTCATACATAAATTTACCCATTTTCACAAGCTTTTGATTGTGGGACATATAATCTCATTAGCTTCCAATAAATCACTGGGAAGCAATGTAACATTGTTGAAATGGACAAAGATCTTGCCTGAAGTCAAGAAAATGAAGATAAATTCAGATGAGTTGCTTGGATTACTCCTTCAAAGTAGCTTTGTTGCACCAGCAGGAGTTGATTTCAAAATGTTTGAATTCTCAGTAAATGGCAAACTGAAGGCCCACCTTCTTTCAGTGACGTAGCCATGGTAATCCAGGTGGTGTTGACAAAGAATCAGAACAATTCCAGTTCCCATGGCAAGTTGTACACGCCAATGGACTTTGATTCAATCAATAATATGCGTCCTGGATACAACCATTACCAGCATCTCCACTCTCAAATCAAGAGGCTTCCTCCTTCTTCTCAACTGCCCCACAAGACAGAAGGTCCCCTGATCACACTTTCCATTGAAAAAGCCACCTATTACAAAGGTCACCTGTCAGCTATGTGTATGAAACACTGGCTTAATGTTTATAAAAAGCCAGGTACTATCACTGTGCTGAAAGGTTATCAGAATAATCACAAGTCTTATTCTCTCTATAGTGTCCAAACTATGCACAGAGGATAACCTAAAACTCCTTTGTAATTGTCCCTTTGATATACAAATAAGTCAATCAGGAGTAGACTAACAGCTAACCATATAGGTTTGGCTATCTTTCTGTCTTTTTGAGAGTGTAACAATATAAATTGTTACTAAGTGCTTGCCAGCTGCTTAGTAACAATTTATATTGTTACACTCTCAAAAAGACAGAAAGATAGCCAAACCTATATGGTTAGCTGTTAGTCTACTCCTGTGGCTACTGTCAGAGGTGGTAGTCTTGCAGCAACTGCTTTATAAGAAATATTCCAAGGTCTAAGATGGGGATGTTCTAAGATAGCTTGATATCTAGTCCAACAAATAAGGTGGGTTGGATAAAGGGGATAACACTACTCTCAAAGTAGGAGGAGAATATTCAGAGTACTTACAAATATGGTACTGGGGGAATATGCTGAGGAACCAATCCTAGGCCAGAAATGGCCTCCTTTTATATTCTAGAGATTCCTTGAGGAAGGTTCTAGAATTTTTATTCTAAATTCTGCTCTAATGTATTAAAATTCAAATGTACCATGATGTAATGGGAATTGTATTGAATTGAGCACAGTATTTTCTATGTCCCCATGACCTCATGACATGTGTGTATAACCAATCACATCATGGGCCAATTCATTTAATAGAACAATACTGGGAAATTACCACACACTTAGGTAATTTCTTTCTTATAAGCATAATATTATTATTCTAATATTTATGCAAATAAGTTTATTGTCTCTCAGCTTTTATGACAATAATTTCTTAATCAATAATTTATACTTTATTCCCTTTTTCTTAAAGTATCTTTATCATATGATAAAGTACTAGAAGGAGTAGGAATTTAGTGGTGGTTTGAGTGAGCTACCCCACTTAATTTTACATTCTGAGTTGATTGTTATAATAATATTTTATTATATGTTATTATTTACATTAGTAATACATTATTTTTATTGTATTTTGTAGTTTAGTCAGTGCTTAGGATACTCTGGAGTATCTCTAGGGCTGAAATCACCCAACCCCAGATCATCTCAAAACCAGGTACGGGGATGCATGTCATTACTGCAAACAAGCAGGACACTGGTACTGGGAAGATTTTAACCTTTGCGTCATTGACCACCCACCGCCTGGACAAAACAGCCCCCAATCGAACTGTTTTCCACCTAGTCAACCTCCTCATTCTCAAAGTCAACTACAACAAGTAGATATTCCTGATGTCAATGATGGAAAGGTGTTGCTCAATTCAGGAGTGTCAACTCATGTGAGTGGAAATGTCAAACATTTCATTATTCACAAGGAATTTTCTTTTCCTAGGATGATAGGGCTGGCAACAGCTGAAATAACTTTTGATGTCAGTTTCAAGGAGAAGGTGAGGATCCACTTGCGCAACAGACCAATTGAACATCAAAATGTGTAAAAATGTAATGACCCTCAATAAACTCACTCAATTACCTTCCTTCAACTCATACTTATGGCACAGGTGTCTTGGACATGTATCTGAGGCAGTGTTTAAGAGGTGTTTGAAACTTCATTACCCTGAAGAACTCAAGAAGAGTGTATGGAAGTTGTTCTTTTTTGAACAGTGCACTAAGTCAAAGGCACTTGACATGAAATCACCCAGTTCAAAATCACTGATCCCGGACCATTGCACTCCGGATGCTTTCAGTAGCTTGTCTTGTTGATACAATGAATTGGCAGCTTTGTTTGCTTTTGCAGCAGATATTGCAGAATTATTTGTTCTTGGTGGTCCAGGTTTTAGTAGAGCCAGGTCAGCCAATTTGACAAGGCACCAGGAACAAAAACATGTAGCGTTGTGATTTGGAAACCCAGCTGCCTTCTTAGTTGCAAGAATATTGCCAACAACACAAAGAAGCTTCACTTGGACAAAACGCTTGCCTGGGTATTGATACGTCAGGATCAGGATTCCACATTCCAGCTTGATCAACTTGTCGATGTGTGGACTAAGAAGGTGATTGACGGTTTGCGGATTTGGTGAATTGGGCCCTGGGGATATTGCAGCCAGGCAGATATGGGAGGGTTTGTTGCAAATTTCAGGAGGTAGGTTGAGGCAAGAAAATGCAATCACTCCAGTTGATTCAATCTTGCCAGCGATCTTGAGTCCTTGTGGGTTAAACCAGTCAATAAACATAGACAGTACAATATTTAACAAGTCCGGTTTGTCGTGCCATTGCATTTTGTTGAACTCAGTGCCGTGTTGGATATCAGTCATCCAATTCGTATTTCTGACTTTGTTTGACCACTTCGCGATGGCCTCCTCAATTCCCTGTTTTCCCAGAAGCCAGGTCAGCCAGGTGGAGATACTTTGCCTAGCATAAAGACACCGGGGAACTCCTGTTGATGCAGGTAGGACTTCTGAGGGGTTTCGAGGTTGCAGGCCGAGATCCTTCAGTCCACGAAACCATTTCTTCTGAACAAACAACGCTTCATTACATGGAGTTGAAGTGGGGAACTCCTTGTAGTTACAGAAAATAGGTGAGGATCAATTGAGTTGGTAGGTCTTGAAGCATGTTCGACAGCAGAGCTCTTCAAGCAGAGTGACTCCAAGTTGAGCTTTCTTGATAACTGTTCGAGTATCTAGGGGTACCTTGTTGAGCATTACAATTGGTGTCAAGGGTTTTTGAGCTTGCTTGATGATATTGAGAATAATCCGGATAGAAACCGTACACTTTTCTTGACTGAGATTACAGAATATATTGAGCCAGCATACGAAGAAATAGATAAAGTCTTCCAGGCGCCCAACAAAACCAAGAATTAGCTTGTTAATATCTGCACACAATCTTTGCAAGAATATTGAGCACTTACAAATGAGAAGATTATTGTCTTCGTAGGGGAACATGTTGTTATATTCTGAAGACTCGGTTGTTGAAGCTGACTCATTCTCTTCATTTTTGGTGGTTTCAGATTTGGCTAGAAGTTTGGCAGACCGCGTGAGATCTGAAAGTTGATGCTTGGATTTATTTCAACGAGAGATATATTTTCCGTATAACTCCTCACCGTCCAAATCGTAACCAACAAGATTAAGGCTGCAGACTGTACATTGACATAGGTGCATCGAGAAGTTGCTCAAGATTGTTTGGATAAGGTTGACGAGGTCTCTGTGAGATTGTGGTGGGCCAGATTAACCAAGGGGAGGATGGTAGCGTGTAGGGTTCTTGACGAGGTCGGACGGCCGGAGGATGGTAGCGTGTAGGGTTCTTGACGAGGTCGGACGGCCAACGGATGCTGAGAAAGTTTTCCAGGGTTGTCTTGTTGCATTGAGTTTGGCTCTTGTTGCAACTTGATTGAGTCTGTCGCTGCGGTTGTCGCAGGAGGATGCGGGCCCAAACTTTGAAACCGGCCCGCTGCAACAGGTGTCGCATCATGCTGATGCAACAGCTGATTGACAGCTGTGTCAGTAATAACTGTTATAAACATAAGGACCTGATTTCAAGCCACACTCATGACCACATACAATAAAATCATTTATTTAAAATTATATCTATTTTTTTCCAAAATTAAGTTATAATTTAATTAATGAAAATCTTTGGAAAATTAATTTTCAAACATGCAATAAATGGATAAAGAACCATTTATTGGCATATTTTTCTTCTTGAAATTCCTGGAAGATCCAAGATTAACACATGGTAATTTATAGTATAAAATTACACATAAATAAAGGTAAATCTTTATGTAAAGTATATTAATTATGCAATAATGACTTATAAATTAATTCCCACATGTTTAACTCTCCAGAGCAAGCGCTTTTCCAATCACTAACCCCAAAGGAAGTTACATGTACATGTGATTAATAATTATTTAGTTTAATTAAGAAAAATAAACATTAATTTAATTCAATTAATGTGAAATAAATATGGCATCATTTTAATTACAAATGACACCATATTTCACTTCTTACCACAAACAGGCTGATCAGATTCACCTTCCAACATTACCCCAATCCCCAATGTCAAATAAATTACAGAGGGATTAATAAAAAATATTTTATTATTTAAGGAGGAGGTTTCTTCACCCAATTGAAGATTAACATACACTAGATAACTTATTATAAGCTACAAAGGCGCTCACCTTCTCCTGTAAGTAAGGAGGACTGGCCTTTATCCTTTATATACTATCTTATAGTTAAAATTCTTCAACAAAATCCCCCCCAATCAATTAAATACCCTTTAATTGGATTGGAAGAACCGTGTATCAATCTTGTTAGCCCTTCTGAGGATTTATTCCCTTAACAGAAGTTTTGGCAGCAGGGTAATAACCTGTTCTTTTGTGATACTTAGTGTTTTTATAACACTTAAGTTATTATCTTTATTAGTACTTGCATTATTACACTTTTAAGTGTAAGATTATTCTTTTAGTCCTTACTGTACACGCCACAACAAGTGGAGTAGAGTACAGAAAGCTGACAAATAAAACAAGGGAACTGTTTCAATTTGATAGACCCCTGTTTCACAAATAGACACCCCTGTCTCACAGTCAAACAGGGGGGTGGATGTTTGAAACTATCCCCTGTCATACGGGGTGTATAAATGCAGTGTTTCATTGAGTCTGACAGGGGATAGTTTCAAACCCTTTGATACTATCCCCCTGTCAAACAGGGGGATAGTATCATTGCAGTGTTTCTTTGATACACCCCCTGTCTGAAAGGGGATGGTTTCATCCCCTTTGTGGGTATTTAAATTATCAATTTCTTGCCATTGTTTTCACTCACCCCACTCACCCAGCTACTTTAGTTCCACACTCATAGTTTCCTACACTACACCTCCTCACTCACCCCACTCACCCCACTCACCCAGCTTTTAGTTCCACTGTCAGCCACCAAGATATTACATGTAACATTTAACACTTGAAATTGCAAGCTGAATAAATAATAATTCTTTATTATTTATTTTATGTTATGTTATTCTACTTTATTTAATTTACTTGAACATTTTGATTATAACAGGAATTAGACTTAACTGTTTTAACAAATTGTATAATAGTCTAACAGCTAAGAACACACTTATGACTATCTGACTTGTACAGAAGGCTCTGTTTTCAAGCCACACTCATGACCACATTCAGAAAATAGTAATAAAATTTATAGCAAACATATCTATTTTTTATCAAAAATAAAAGGAAAATTAATTAAAGAAAATCTTTTGCAAATCAATTTTCAAACACGCAATAAATGGATAAAGAACCATTTATTGGTATAGCTTTTTCCATGAAAATCCTGGAAAATCCCAGCATAACCCATAGTAATACATACTATAAGATTACATATATACTTAAGCAAATAGTTTATGTATTATGTATTATATAAATAGTACATGTGATTTTAAGTCAATTATCCTTCAGGGCAAGCACTTTTTCAAGCTCTGGTCCCTAGATAATTTATTCACATGTATTTCTTAGTGAAATAAATAATACACTGCTGAAATACATATCACACTAAAATGGATGATGTGAAATATTTATGGGATCATTTTAATTAAAAATGACACCATATTTCACATATGATCACAAACAGGGTGATCACTTCCCCCTGGTGATCTTACTCTGATCACTTCTCCCAACAAGGATGTGAAAGAGCAATTATTTTATTATTTAAGGAAAGGTTTTCTTCACCAAATTGAAGATGGCATCCCCCATCAGTTTTAACCCCTACTTGATACCTTATTGTAAGCTACAAAGGCGCTCAGCTTCTCCTGTAAGTAAGGAGGACTGGCCTTTTCTCTTATAACTATCTTACATAGTTAAAATTCCTCAAAAATCCCCCAATTAAATTAATATTACTTAATTTCATTGGAAGAACCATGTTATAATCTGGTTAACCCTTCTGTGGAGCTTTCCCCACATCAGTAGGTTGGTAGCAGGCATATAACCTGTTTTATTTGTTACTTAAGTGTTATTACACTCTAGTAAATTCTTCTTTAAAGACTTATATTGTTTATAAACACTTTTAAAGTGTATCTTCTTTATTTTATCCTTTCTGCACACGCCACATTCAGTGGAATAGAGTGTATTAAGTTGACATACACCCCCATAGTTTCCTACACTACACCTCCTCACTCACCCCATTCACCCAGCTACTTTAGTTCCACACTCAGGCTTTCCTACACTACACCACCCAATTTAACCTGCAGGCTATTTCCTCTGCTCCTACATTTGCTATGGACTACTGGGAAGATACTTTGGAAATGGAGGAAGAAGATGATATCTTCCATAATTTAGATTCATGTGGCTCATCATCTTCACAAGTAGGATCTTCCCAAAGACATACAGTTTTTGACCAGAATAGAGTGGAAGGTAATGCAAGAATTTTACAGGATTAGTTTTCCATCAATCCTGTGTATGACCAGAGAACGTTTGAAAGGCAATTTTGACTGAGTTGTAGCCTCTTTAATAGGATCTGCTATGATTTGCAGAACCATGATAGGTATTGGCTTTTAAAGAAAGTGAGTGTTTTTTTCTCGTCCCACAAATTTATCTGCTGGTGCATGTTTCTGATGCTACTCTTCTACAACAGGACTGCTGTGGTCAAGTTGGATTGTCACCCCATCAGAAGATAACTTGTGTGTTGCGCCAGCTGGCATATGGGATGTCTGCAGACATTACGGATGAATATGTTTGAATAGGAGAGACTACTGCTCTCCAAAATATGAGTAAATTTGTGCAAGACATCATCACATTATACAAGGATGAATACTTAAGACCACCAAATACTCAAGAGAAACGTCAAATATTGAATGAATATGAGCAATGTGGTTTCCCTGGCTGTCTTGGATCTATTGATGGAATGCACTGGGTTTAGAAGAATTGTCCTCAAGGTTGGGCCGGTCAATTCAGAGGCAAGGAGAAAGCTACAACAATGATTTTGGAGGTGGTGGCCAGCCAAAACCTTTGAATCTGGTACTGTTTTTTTGGTTCACCTGGAGCCCTCAATGACATCAATGTACTTCACTGCAGCCCCATATTTGATGGAATACTATCAGGCAGAGAGGATTGGGGTTTTTTTACAGTAAACAACAACCAGTATGAACATCCATACTACTTGGCTGATGGAATATATCCTCCTTGGTCAACTCTTGTTAAGACTATATCAAACCCACAAGATGATGCCAGCCGGCATTATGCTAAGCTTCAAGAGGCTGAAAGGAAGGAAATTAAGAGAGCATTTGGGGTTTTGCAAGCAAGATGGGGAATTATCAAACAGCCATGCTGTTTTATGGGATATAGAAGACATCAAGAGAATAATGGCCTGTTGTGTTATTTTACACAACATGATTGTTGAATCCAGATCAGAACATGATCAATTTTTTGGCAATCCTTCTATATCTTCTCAAGTTCTATAAAATCACAGAGACCCCTCTTTAGAACATTCCACAATGGCATACCTCCAAAGAAATCATGACCTTCACAACTCTGCAACCCATTCCAGATTAAGAGAGGACCTGAAGATTCACAACTGGCTACAAAGGGGCATGATGGCTGACCATACTCAGCCAAGGAGATTATGAAGAATGTTTTTGATGATAATTTTTATCCTTACAGAAGAAATAAATTTCTTCTACTCACTTGTTTCATTTTTTTATACTCACTGTATTTTTCTACTAAATTGTTTCTTCTACTCACTTGTTTCCTTTTTTTTATACTCACTTTATTTTTTTACTAACTTTTTACCTTTTTTAATCTCAATTGATGTTATGCAAACTTGTTTGATTATATCTTTGATTCAAATGAAGCATTTCTCAATGTGAGAGGGGCATAAATTCCACAAGAAGGGGATAGGGCAAGAAAGAGACAATTCTCAATATCTCTAAATCCTCCTCATTGTCACCACAATCCTTCTCAGAGGAAAACAAGAGCTTGAGGTCATTCATCTGAATGTTTCTGGCCACATGTTCTGTATCCACCTTCACTTTTTTTCTTCTTCTATCTCAAGCTTCCTTCTCTCCAACTCAAGATGGTGCCTTGCGATCTTGTTCTTGTCTTCAAATATGGGCGTTGATAAACGCACGCCAAGCGCGCACGCCAACGCCAACCCGCACGCCAATTTTTTTTGGCGTGCGGGGCCTACACGCCATTTTTTTTTGGCGTGTAGGGTCTACACGCCAAAATAAATTGGCGTGTGAGACCTGCACGCCAAAAATGGCGTGTGGTTCCCACACGCCATTTTTTTTTGGCGTGTGGGCCCCGCACGCCAATTGTTTGGCGTGCGCTCTCACACGCCAAACAATTGGCGTGTGGGAGCGCACGCCAAACAATTGGCGTGCGGGGCCCACACGCCAATTGTTTGGCGTGCGGGTCCCCCCTCGCTCACATAATCGAGTGGGAGGGACCACTCAATTACGTGAGCGAGGCCGGCTGACGAGGTTGTACAACCTCGTCAGCCGGGAGGACTTCCTCCCGGCCGGCGAGGCTATACAACCTCGTCGGCCAGGAGGAAGTCCTCCTGGCTGACGAGGTTGTATAACCTCGTCAGCCGGGAGGACTTCCTCCCGGCTGACGAGGTTATACAACCTCGTCGGCCAGGAGGAAGTCCTCCTGGCCGACGAGGTTGTATAGCCTCGTCGGCCGGGAGGACTTTTGCCCTGAGTTGCCGCCGCCAGCCGTTTTTTGGAGATCTTGGTGTACTTGGTGAGCTGGACAGATTGGTTTTCCTCCACTGCCAGCATAATTGCCTAGGATGAAGTAATCCCAGTTAAACTGGGATGCACTCAACCAATTTAAACTTGGTTGAAATAAACTGATGAAATATAAATCCAAGGGACCCCCCTTGGTTTTATATTTCATTGGTTGAGGTCAACCTACTTTAAATTGGTTGTTTGCATCCTAGTTTAACTGGGATGAACTCAACCTAGGCAATTATGCTGGCAGTGCTCACTGTCAGCTATGTGTATGAAACACTGGCTTAATGTTTATAAAAAAGCCAGGTACTATCACTGTGCTGAAAGGTTATCAGAATAATCACAAGTCTTATTCTCTCTATAGTGTCCAAACTATGCACAGAGGATAACCTAAAACTCCTTTGTAATTGTCCCTTTGATATACAAATAAGTCAATCAGGAGAAGACTAACAGCTAACCATATAGGTTTGGCTATCTTTCTGTCTTTTTGAGAGTGTAACAATATAAATTGTTACTAAGCAGCTGGCAAGCACTTGAGCTGATTGGCTACTGTCAGAGGTGGTAGTCTTGCAGCAACTGCTTTCTAAGGAATAGTCCAAGGTCTAAGATGGGGATGTTCTAAGATAGCTTGATAACTAGTCCAGTAAATAAGGTGGGTTGGATAAAGGGGATAACACTACTCTAAAAGTAGGAGGAAAATATTCAGAGTACTTACAAATATGGTACTGGGGGAATATGCTGAGGAACCAATCCTAGGCCAGAAATGGCCTCCTTTTATATTCTAGAGATTCCTTGAGGAAGGTTCTAGAATGTTTGTTCTAAATTCTGCTCTAATGTATTACAATTCAAATGTACCATGATGTAATGGGAATTGTATTAAATTGAGCACAGTATTTTCTATGTCCCCATGACCTCATGACATGTGTGTATAACCAATCACATCATGGGCCAATTCATTTAATAGAACAATACTGGGAAATTACCACGCACTTAGGTAATTTCTTTCTTATAAGCATAATATTATTATTCTAATATTTATGCAAATAAGTTTATTGTCTCTCAGCTTTTATGACAATAATTCTTTAATCAATAATTTATACTTTTATTCCCTTTTTCTTAAAGTATCTTTATCATATGATAAAGTACTAGAAGGAGTAGGAATTTAGTGGTGGTTTGAGTGAGCTACCCCACTTAGTTTTTACATTCTGAGTTGATTGGTATAATAATATTTTATAATATGTTATTATTTACATTAGTAATACATTGTTTTTTATTGTATTTTGTAGTTTAGTCAGTGCTTAGGATACTCTGGAGTATCTCTAGGGCTGACACTCACCATGGTCAGAATACCAACTCCGGTGGCGCTTCTTGGCAGCTTTTGCCTCAATAGGTTGTATTGACTTCATAGGAGAGGATTCAGATGCTGTTGAGGCATGGTTTGGGTCTGAGGGATGGTAACACTTGGCCAGCTGGATTGTATTGATGATTGGGTCCTTTTTGGTGTCCATGCGCCATTTGGGGGCAAACCCAAGCTTCTCCCAAGCCAAGACCAACTTGAAGGCAACCTTGTTTTGGTCTAGGTAGAGCTGCAAGGCCGCCTTCATCCAGTTGGATGGACCCGACCCGCTTGGTGGGTTTCTTTCAATCAAGTAGTACAATGAGCTGAACTTCAGCATTTCTGTGTTGAGACTGGCCCACCTGAAACCCAAAAAAACACATGTTTGTTTGATAACAAACAGGATGAGTAAGGATCTGCTTACCTAGTATGAATCTGGTTTTAATCCCTATGGTGGACCTTTGACTGTGAATTGAAATCAGCCTCAACTCATTGGAAGAAACACTTGCCCGTTTGATTTGCCGCAAACTCCGGTTGCTCACTAATGCAGAGCCACAAGATTGCCAGTTGCTCTTCCAGTGAGCCAAGTATTATATTATATTATATTATATTTTATTTTATTTTAGTTTTTTTTTGGGGGGGGGGCAGATTAGCTGGGTTTGACTGGAAAGTAAAAATTGACTGAAAAAAAAGAAAAAAGAAAAACTTACAATGGTGTTTGACGGGTTGGTTAGATAATCACGAGTTACCTTATTGAGCTCAATAGAGGTCCATAAATTTATGGACCTTTATCAAGAATTCTAGCAAATCAACAGTTATCAAGTGCTATCAAGCGCACAAGTGTGGAGTTGTCTCAATAAAGTTAGCTTATCAAGCCAAATTATCAAGACAACTGTGGATGCTCTTAGTCTTTACCTGAGTTCCTGGTACCGGTTCCCTTTCTCTCTTCACCAAGTTTGGGACCCATACCAAGATCTGCAGGATCTCACTGTCATGCATTCCTTTTTGTCAGTTTTGCTGCATCTATTGTGTTTTTACAAATGCTTGGACTTTTTGAAGATTTTTGGATGGCAAGGTTATGGGATTAAGGCCACAGCCCCAGTTTAATCTTCAGGTTAATTCCACACACAGCGCTAGGATTCAGCCATGGTTATCATTATTGACCAGATCATGGGTTTTGAAAAACATGAACTATTTTTTTTGACAGATTTTAACTAATCTTGATGCAAATCAGTCCAAGCATTTGTAAAAACATAATACAATTACAAACCATGTGTTGAAAACCTAATAAATTCAACACAGAAAAGCCTGCGGGCTCGCAAGACTGAAAATTCAAAAAAAACAAATTTTGGATTTTCAGCCACAGGTGTCCATACAGCCTGTACAGCTCAAGTGTACAGGCTGTGGGATCACCTCCCGGCAACCGCTTGAGCCCTGGGATCTTGCCAGGGCTGGCAATGAGGGCAGCCCTTTGGTCTGATGGGGTACAACTGGTTGTGAAATTGCACCAGGATTCCAATGGTGCAGCTCTCCAAGCACCAAAGTTGAAAGCAAAGAAACTGAAAATTTTGCTCATGTAATATTTCTGTATGCAAGTTTCCATACACGAGCTGTACCGGCTTGAAGGCTGAAGTTTTCAGTGGCTGAAAATCAAAAAAATGTGCCTGACCAACCGCAAGCTTTCCTGTGTTGGCTGTAGTTTATTGCTCCTGACCATCTTACATACAGACCTCCGGGAAGCCGTTTGAGCCCCAGGGTCTTTCCAGGGGTAGCATGAGGGGCAGCCCTTCAACACAACAAGTGAACTCCTGGTCGTGAAATTGCACCAGGATTCCAATGGTGCAGCTCTTGAAGCACCAAACTTGGAAACAAAAAAACTGGAAAGTTAGCTCATATCATACTGCTGTATGAAAGCTTCCATACAGGTGCTGTACCGGTTCAGAGGCGGAAGTTGGCAGTGGCTGAAGATCAAAAACATCTGCCTACCCAACCGCCAGCTTTTCCGTTTTGGCTGTACATATATGCAGAGAACAGAACAATATAAAAGGAACCTTTCATTCCATCCTTCAAATGAGATTCCGGCACGAGAAACTTAAATAATTTACCCCTACAACAACCAGTCCACCTTCTCCAATCAGAAAATATCAAACCCCTCAACTCACTCAACCATTCTCATCAAGCTGACTTGATCACACACCACATAAAAATTGACCATCAGATCTTATCCTCTTTTCCAATGAACTTACTCTATCCATTTCATTCCCACTCAATTTCATTCTATCTCTTTATCATCATCCTCTCAGCTACTATCTTCTTTCATCTTCAATTCTTCATCTTCTAAAATAGACTTTTCCGACATCCTCAGCCATTAATTAGTCAATCATACCTCTACCCTTTTAGGTACGAGAGACACAAGACCTTTCTCTCTTTCCATTACTATCATGTATTACATATGTATGAAAACAATATCCTGATAAAAGAAATATATCCTTTTAGTCTTTGCAATTCTCACAACACCTTCCTTGTTGATCAACCACAATCACAAGAAGGCTCACCGGAAGACTCTGGAAGACCTATTTCCCAGCCAAGCAACCCCCTCAGACCTACCCTTTGGCTTTAGCTTGCTAATTAACTGTAAGAAGGAGAGATCATGTAATTGCAAACACTTTAAGAAAACCAGTAGTAGTAAAACTGAACAAAAAGGAAAAACAATTTTTAATAAAGAGCAATATAAAAGATATAGAAAGGTCATTCAAGCTTTACCTGATAGATTTGTTGAAAGTATAATTTGGACAGACAATGAAATGATTGAACTAATGAAGCAGAAACTATATATCTTTTCAATATGAGAGTCAAAAATTTAATGAGTAACACAATGAAAAATAAAAAATGAAACGTGAAAAATAATCTGATAATCTACCTCCAGATCTCCCCCTGACTATGTATTCTAGAAAGAAATTCTTGGTTTGATTGATCTGATGATCACTGAGCTGTACTCAAGTCTTGTACAATGGTTCTTCCTCGTGTTTGTTCTTGAGGATGAGCAATGTTGCTCTTGAGGAGACAACTTGACTTAAGTACTGTAATCGACGAATGTTCTAGAAGCTTGAAATCACTGCGCTTGTACATGTCATCAATTGACATGTAGGTGACATTTCATCCAACACTCCCCCTAAATGTCACCTCCATGAACCATTTCTAGCTGAAGAAGAGCAGCTTCAATCTTCTTTGGACCCAGAGCCTTCGTGAGTATGTCTGCTGCCATTTTGGTGGTGGCAACTTGTTGCACCATGAGCCGTTTTTTCTTGACTTGATCACGCACATATTGGTAACGGACCTCAATATGCTTTGGATTTGGATTGAGTTGAACTTCTTGACTAATGCAATTTGCTCCAGAGTTATAGTTGTAAATAACCGGATGATTAATCTTGATGGCCATTTCTAAAATTAGATTTGACAACCACCGGATTTGTTTAGCACACACGTTGATGGAAATGTATTCAGCTTTTTTATTCAATTGAGCTACCACTGGTTGTTTCTTTGTTAACCAACAGACTGGATTCCCAAGGAATTTAATAAAGTAACCCAAGATGGATTTCCGAGATGGTACAATGTTTGCGTAATCAGCATCTGCCCAACCGACCAAGTGAGTAAAACCTGATGATTTTGGCTTCGTTTTCCAGATGTGCAGTCCCAGCGTAGGGGTGCCCTTGAGATATTGCAGCAGATGTTTAACTAAGAACCAGTGTGTACGAGTAGGTTTAGATGCAAATCAAGCAAGTTGATTGACTGTGAACTGTATGTCCGGTCTGGTATGTAGAGCAAGATGATTTAGGCTGCCTACTGCACGCTGCATAGCATTTACATCAACAGGACAATCTTCTTTGTTCAGGAGTTTGTGTATGTTCGGTGGAGCTGGAGTTTTCACTGCTTTTGCATGTTTCATTCCAAAGTCTTCAATGAGCTGAGTCGTGACATTGGCGTGATGCAAGATTAATTCATTGTTCTTCAACCATTTCAAGGTATAACCTAAATGTTGTGTAGGTTTATCTGTGATCTTCAGTTTGTACGTTTTTTGAAGGTCTTGGAGAAATCCATTCATGAGTGCATCGGTTTTGCCAAAAATAAGTCTGACATCTACATGCATGTGTAAGAAGAGGGTCTTTGAGGTATTTGCAAATATCACAACAAAAGTAGGATTTTGAGAGATTTGTTCCGACCAACCAATGCATATGTTTCCCAGTAGTGCTTCTGATACTCTTGATGATTTCCAAACGTCACCCAGCAAGCCTTGTGTTTATACACCTCATTGTACTCATTTCTCTTCCGTGACAACAACCACATTCCTCCGATGATCTTCTCATTTGGCGGAGGTGGTACCAGACTACCAGTAGAGTGATACTTAAGCAAAGCAAACTCCTTGCTCATAGCTTCTTCCCAGATTGGTCTTTCCACGTTATCCAACAACGCCGTATCCACAGCTACTTCATCGACCAAGGCTATGAAATGAACCCTCTCGACATCATTGTCCTTGTCAAGTTCTTCCTCATCATTGCTGTGCTGTGATTTTCTTGAGTTGGGCAAAATATTGTCTTTTGAGATTGAACTGCTGATCTCGTTTGGTGCCTTGTCATTTGGTCCCTTGACTACATATTCCCAGTTGGGCTTCCGAGACCTAACCGGTACATTTATTAGGTTTTTTAATGACAGATTACCAGCAGGTTGACTGGAACAAGTGATTGGACAATGCGATGTATACAAAGACAACTGAGTCTGAGAACTTGATCCTTGAACCTGTGTTGCTGGTCTGGGAAAGGCACCCGGGGCTTGCGGTGTATCAAGTTGGGGAACAATTGATTGATCTGATTCCCTGACTAGACAATTGAGCGGTGTAGTCGGATTGAGACGTTGTGGAATAGGAATCACTGGACACTGATTACTTCCTTCAGTAAGCTTTGACTGATGTGATGAACACGCCGGCAGCTCCACCCATTCAGAGGTGTTATAGGATTCAACAACTGAAGTCGGAAGATCACTAGCCGATTTATTTATAGAATATAAATCTGCTGTGTGTGAGGGTGACACTTGGGTGTAATCACGGCTGAGTATTATCCGTCCACTGGATCAATCAAGAAAACGCATAGCATCCAATAGTGGCTCAAAACCCAGACATGTCATCTTTTCGCCTGCTGGTTTGATTTTTGAATCTTGCTTGCAATGAACAAAGGTGAGTGCGCCAAAGGGAATCAGATTAAGCAAATTTTGCTGTGGTTCAATTGTTGCTTGCGCCTCCAATAACTTTTCAGAAGGAGAGAGCCAATTTAATGCCTTATGTGGTGAGTTATTTATGAGCACGGTAGCATATAACGCAGCTTCATGCCAATAGCATAGAGGTACATTAGATTGTGCAAGCAGACATTGGATTTTCACCAGTAACGTCTGATTGAAACGTTCTGCGATTCCATTTGTCTGTGGAGAGTATGGTGCTCCACGCTCAAGAGCCTTGCCAAGAGATTGAACTTTTGAGAGAAAAAACAATGAACTGAACTCGGTTCTGTGATCACTGTGAAGATAAGCCGCATATTGATCTAATTTATTTCTGACTTCTTCGAAGAAACTCAACAGCTTATTTTTGACCTTGGATTTGGACTTGACAACATAGATTTGCACGTATCTGCTCCAGTCATCAACAATCCCAACAATATATCTGTGATGAAATTTGGATGGCGCATTGATCTCCATGGTGTCAAAGTGTATCTTCTGGAAAGGCAAAGTGGCAGATGGAATGTGATTAACATGAGGAGAATGTTTTAATTTGACAGAGCAACATACATTGCAAAGTTTATGAGAATTTAGAATCTCGGGAGAAGTTGGGATTCCTAACTTGTCCAGAATCACTTTGAGGTACTGATTGGAGGGATGACCAAATAAGACATGCCAATCTACTCAAGTAGTTGAAGCAGGTTGTTTGACGGCATTGATTGACTTGAGTTCACCATTACTGATGTATAATCTTCCTCTTTGTTTGAACGACTTAATTATTGTACCACCTCGTTTAAGCAAGAATAAACCTTCTTTGTGATGCGCTTGCAGTCCATGATCTTCAGCCTGAGAGCATGAAAGAACATTCACACTCGCCCCCGGAACAAACAGAACTGGAGAGATATGCATATCGCCAAGTTTAAGTGTACCGGTATGAGTCGCATACAAAGGTGAGGAGAAAGTCGTAATTTTTTTGTGAGGGATTTCCTTGACATTGGTAAGCATGGTTATGTTGCATACTGCAGAACATGTGGCGCCCGTATCAAATATTAGGTCAGTGTCCTTCACAGTGCCTGAGCTTAAGATACTGTCAGGTTCAAGATTGATGTGAAACCATAAGTCGGAGGCGTGATTTTGATACTGTTGATCTTCGATCATGCAAACTGAGTGGTAAGTTGACGAGAAGGGAGTACTGATTGCTTGTTCAATATTTGCTAGTCATTGTTCTAAAGTCTGAGATGGGTTTGTGTGGAAAGTAGGGGCAACACCACGATATCCTCCACGGCCTTGACCAAAAGAACCTCTTCCTCAACTTGATCCACCTGATCCTCTACCTTTCCCCTTAGCTCCAGCTGTCATGTTGACAGACTCCTTTCCTCCTCCGCGACAAACGTGTTCAATACCAATTTGATCAGTGACGGCCTGCAGTGTGAATGGCTTGACATCTTATAATGTTTGGACAAGAGAAGTCAATCCGTTGTTGTTTTTGATGCTTTGGAGGGAAAAAGTGGCGGCCAGTGCAGTCAAAATATCCATAAATTCCTTGTTATTTGAGGTTAAGACCGTGAGTTCAGTGTATAGCGTCTTGAACTTAGATATGTGCAACTGGAGGGAAGATTGAGGATTGAATTCTAGAGATAATAAATCAAATAATTTCTCGCAGGTAACTACTACTGAATCTTTTCCGCATGCAGTATCCAGTGCATTCCATGCTTCAAGAAACGTTTTGTGGGCTTGAATTTCCGGATGTAATTCGTCTGAAACTGCACTGAGTAGAAGGGATATAGCGCCAGCGTTGCATTTTTCGTAGTTTTTGTCTGCAGGTTTCTGCTCATGAAACGTGTTGTTGAATAAAATCTTTTCACCACATCCAACAAGATATTTGTCCATGTGATATTGCCATGCCAAATATCTTGTTTGGTAAAGCTTTTTTATGCGGATTTTGTTTGGTGAAATGGCATCATCGGAATCGGATTTTGACATGGTGAATATTTGCAGTGGTCTTGTCTGTCCCTGTAGGTATTCTAACTCTGGTGGTTATGCAAATTATTTGACTCTCACTACCATGTAAGAAGGAGAGATCATATAATTGCAAACACTTTAAGAAAACCAGTAGTAGTAAAACTGAACAAAAAGGAAAAACAATTTTTAATAAAGAGCAATATAAAAGATATAGAAAGGTCATTCGAGCTTTACCTGAGAGAGTTGTTGAAAGTATAATTTGGACAGACAATGAAATGATTGAACTAATTCAGCAGAAACTATATATCTTTTCAATATGAGAGTCAAAAATTTAATGAGTAACACAATGAAAAATAAAAAATGAAACATGAAAAATAATCTGATAATCTACCTCCAGATCTCCGGGGGTTGATAAACTCAGGCCCCCCCCGGGCACGCCCACGCCCAACACACGCCGATAAAAAAAAAGGTGTGCTGCCTGCACGCCTTTGTTTTATTGGCGTGCGGGCTGCACGCCCATCCCTGGGCGTCAGCACGCCTGTAGATGGGCGTGCAGTTTGCACGCCCATCTACAGGCGTGCAACACTGCAGGCGTGCGCCCTGTTCAGAAAAGGGTGTGTGAACCGCACACCCTTTCTATCACGCCCCTGCCTATATACATAGAAAGGGTGTGCAGTTCACACGCCCTTCCTATGTATATAGGTAGGGGCACACCCCTACCTATATACATGCTGATGTCATGTGTACACAGGAATGTATGCATGACATCAGCATTGAGGAGGTTGTACAACCTCCTCAACCGGAGGAATCCCTCCGGTCAAGGAGGTTGTACAACCTCCTCAACTGGAGGGAATCCCTCCGGTTGAGGAGGCTGTTCAACCTCCTCGGCCGGTGGGATCCCCCCCCGGTCAAGGAGGTCATACAACCTCCTCAACCGGAGGAATCCCTCCGGTCAAGGAGGTTGTACAACCTCCTCAACTGGAGGGAATCCCTCCGGTTGAGGAGGCTGTTCAACCTCCTCAACTGGAGGGAATCCCTCCGGTTGAGGAGGCTGTTCAACCTCCTCAACTGGAGGGAATCCCTCCGGTTGAGGAGGCTTTTCAACCTCCTCAACTGGAGGGAATCCCTCCGGTCGAGGAGGTTGCACAACCTCCTTGACCGGGGGGAATCCCTCCGGTTGAGGAGGCTGTTCAACCTCCTCAACTGGAGGGAATCCCTCCGGTCGAGGAGGTTGCACAACCTCCTTGACCGGGGGGAATCCCTCCGGTTGAGGAGGCTGTACAACCTCCTCGACCGGGGGGAATCCCTCCGGCCAAGGAGGTTGTACAACCTCCTCGGCCAATGGGATCCCCCCCGGTTGAGGAGGTTGTACAGCCTCCTTGACCGGTGGGATCCCCCCCAGTCGAGGGGCTTGCAGTCCTCCCTGGCAGGGCGTGCGGCTGCACACCCATCCTTGGGGTGTTGCACGCCTGTAGATGGGCGTGTGAGCTGCACGCCCATCTACAGGCGTGCCCACGCCCAAGGATGGGTGTGCAGCCCGCACGCCAATAAAAAAAAGGTGTGCGGGCAGCACACCTTTTTTTTTATTGGCGTGCATTGGGCGTGGGCATGGGTGTGCGCCCATTGGTGTGCATTTATCAATGCCCCAGATCTCCCCCTGACTATGTATTCTAGAAAGAAATTCTTTGTTCAATTGATCTGATGATTACTGAGCTGTACTCGAGTCTTGTACAATGGTTCTTCCTTGTGTTCGTTCTCGAGGATGAGCAACATTGCTCTTGAGGAGACGACTTGACTTAAGTACTGTAATCAACAACTGTTCTAGAAGCTTGAAATCACTGCGCTTGTACATGTCATCAATTGACATGTAGGTGACATTTCATCCCACATTAACCAACTAGACTCCGCAGGTCACTGTGCGCCGAAAACACATTTGTTTCGCACATGCAGGAGCTTTGATCCCCTTTGCCCGAATTGTGGGGCAACAGAAACGGTTCGTCACTTCATGAGCTTCTGTCCGAAGATCAAATCTCAACGGAGGGCCCTTCGGAAACACCTTCGACTTTGAACAGTTTGCTTTAAAGCAGACAGGCTTGACAAGCTGCTTGGCAATCAAAAAGTTGAAGCAGCCTTAGCAAGATTTCTCCAAGACTCAAAGCGGTTTTGGGAACACCTCCACCGATGATTCTCTCCTCTTCCTTTTCCTTTCTCCTTCTCAACTGTTAGTGGATTTTTTTCTACGTTTTATTTTCTTCTTCTTGTTGTTGTTGTTTCCTTTTCCTCTCTCTCCTCAGATGTTGTCATACCTGATGGTCGCTAGCGGGTTTGCGCGTTAGTGTGTTAGTTTTAAGTGATGTGTTTACCTTTCTACTTTCACAAAGATGTTACCTAGATTCACAGTGTGCAATGCCAAAGGCCAACTTTCACTAAAAGAAGAAAAAAACAACCCCTGACTTAAGCGTTTGGCGTTGAAAACTCGCCTAGATGGGGGTCGCCGGTTTAGCCAGTCCGTTGGAGAGGCTCTAAAGTGTGGCCTTGGAGCTCTTGTTTGGATTGACGAAAAGGCGGGAGAGGAACGGAAACACTTCCTCTGGTCCAGCTGTTACACTCGGATCTGCTGGCTGAGTACTGGGTGTCCAGTTGGTGATTTTGAGGAGATGGCTGTAACAGGAACCGTTTTCAGCCGCTACACCTGCCAGGCCAAGTTCAACCAAGTCCACCTGAGTAGGATCGATGAAAGCGCTATCTAAGGTGTATAAATGCCAGGCTTGGATGCCCATTGGCCCCCTGCTTCTGATTATACATCTCCCACTTCCTGTGACCAACCGACGACCTCTACTCCTCGACAAACTCTCACCCGCAAAAAGATCACTGGTTGATCCCAAGTCATCATGATTTCACTACACTTTCAACTCTTAATCGTAGTCGCAGCTGTTCTAATTCTAGATTCATTTCAGTACACATTTGCTCACTCGGAAGAACTTTATTCAGACCAGGCTATATCCGTCTTCAAAGATCGTTCTGATACCGACGAAAGGGATAATGTCTTGTCTGGTGAGTTAACTTTTCGTCATTAAACACCTTTTACCTTTGCTTCAGTCTGACTCTTTTAAGGTTTACAGAAATTGGCTTGGCGACTGAAGATCGACTAACTTACGGATTTCCAGCGTTGAAAGCCAACTGGAAAACCAATGACACCCTGGTGGACCCTGGCCGCACGCGTCGAGAAGTCGACAAGCCAATCAAAGAGTTATTAGACCATGGAGTTGGATTGGGTATTCTGAGGGACCCCAGAAATGATGACGATGACGATGGTACAGGATTTATTGGAGGCTGGGCAACCTACTTCACCCAAAATCAAATAGCAGGTTTGTGATGATTGTGGTGAGCTCGAGATACTTAATTGAACAATAGGGGCTAATAAACGCTTTCCTCATTCAACTTATTAATCAGGAGCATGTGGAAAGGTACACCAAGACACAGACGTTATCGTCGCCCTGGATTATCGGCGGTATGGGGCGTTAAACAAGATATCAAAATATTGTGGAAAGAAAGTGAGAATTACGAGTGGGGACAAAACAATCGTTGCAACCGTCGCCGATGCCTGTCCAACCTGCTTGAATCGAAACTCCTTGGATTTGAGTCAAGGTGCATTCAGAAAGCTGGGCGTGACCGTTGAAGAGGGCATCAAGCCAATCACATGGAAGTTTGTCGATTAATTTAATCTTGGAATTTGTCACTTGATCTTCTCTCGATGCTTGTTTTTTTTTTCCTTCTGTATCCAACCTGTACAACTTTGAAAGTTGTCCCCCCCCCCCCAAAAAAAAAGAACCTCACAAAAAGAAGCAATTGATGTATTGATTTATTACATAATAAAAACATCCAAACATGCTTTCTGACCAATGAATCCAAACACAAATACTGGCAAAAACAGTAAGCTCAGCCAGAGTCCTGAAAAGTCTGGAGACTACTACTTGAAGCCTCTCAAACAGTCACCTTGACTAGGCAGAAGATGGTCCAGCATAGTGACAGGACCACGTTCCATGGGTCAATAGCTTAGGCCTTGGTTTTTTTGCATCAAAATTGGGTGATATGATTTAGACCCTGTTTGTTACTGTTATAATTAAGTGTTGTAAAGGTTGTTAAACCAGTATATATTATGTTGAACACCTGATTTAACATGAGAAACAACATTAATGATGCTCAATGTTGACACAAAAAATGTAGTTTTAAATTGTTTTGTTTTTTTATTGTGACCTGTGTAGAATTTTACCACAAGGAACAAGTTTTAAATGGTATTTGAAATTGAAGCATAAATTTTATGGGGGGGGGGGGGGGGGGGGGGGAGAGTGGGACATGAAGGGGAAAGATTGATTTGATGGGGGATTTTTAGTTTTCCTAGGTTGGAAAGGGTAGCAGACATGGGTTGGGCATGTGAGGATTCAAACACCAGAATTTTCATTGTTTTTTTTTTGTCAAGTTATCATGCCATGATCTGGCAGGGGGGCTTGGTAAGATTTCCAGAGAAAAATAAATGAACTTGCGCCTGAAACACTTTTGTAGCAAGTCAAATTGCAAGCACATCTTGCTAACAGATACCCCCTTTCCTCACCAAGCTAGCTGACCAATATAAAGTGCACCTGATCTGATCAATGACATTATTTTGGAGGAGAAATTGATCAGGTTGGTTGTCACATTTTAGGGAGGGTAGTGAAAATTTGGCTACAGAAACACTAGTATAATTTCCTGGGTTCATTTTATCCCATTTAGAGTAGGTTTCAGCGCTCCCTGGGTTTATATATTTAATTGTTGAGACCAACCTATTTGAAATTGGTTGAGTAAATCCTAGTTTGACTTATAGGATTGATTCAAACCAGGTGATCAGTATGGTGGCAGTGGAAGGTGATGAGGGCTTGGGGGTGGGTTTTCTGGAGATTGGTTGTGGGGTTCAGGAACCCAGATTACGATTGCTGGGCTAAGTCCAACCCGCCCGCACCAACAGGTGTCTCAGTAGACTGATGGAACAGCCAATTGACAGCTTTGTAAGATACTATACTAGAACAGATTGAAAAAATAATAATTCAAGTCAGACTGATCTAAAATAAAATCAGATGATGTTTTTTTCTTTCTTTCTTCCTGATGTAATACCAGATTGAGAAATCTGATAAAACTTTGCTATTGATTTCTGATCAACCTGTAAGACTTTAGCTGGAGACAAAGAAATCTATCCATTTGTCTTGGACCTATGTAGTTTGAGGTTCGGGTGGTAGCGGGTCCTTCGGGGCGTATCTCCACGAATAAACCTGTTTCTCTTAAAATTTACTTTTATTTTTTTTTTCCAACTCATCAACCAAAAAAAACAAATCCAACCAACAACCACCACAATGGAACAGATACCCACCACCACCAACATCAAGTCTATCATCAGAACACCACCACCACTACCACCACCACCACCACCACTACCACCACTACCACCACTAACAGAAGATCAAAGACCCTTTCAACATAGACATCATCAACCATCACCACCACCACCACCACCACCACCAGTACCACCCAGACCAACCACTACGATCAAGATGCCAACACCACAACCATTACAACTACCACAACTACCTACCAATATTAACTCAGTCACACCTAACAGAACAAGAACCTCAACCTCAAGAACAAACTCACCAACCCTATCACCACTACCACCACCACCTAAACCACCACCACGTCCTCGTCATCGTAGTCATACGATCACCACTAGTAATAATAATAATAATCATCATCATAACACCACAAGACATCAAAATACTCCATTCATCACACCATCATCTCATTCACCATCTCAACCACCACCACCACCTAAACCATCACTACCACCATCCAAACCAACCAAACCACAACCTTCTAACCTTAACCTAAAATCTGAACGACCAGCTGGACCAAGAGAATGGACACCCACCAATTACTTCAACTCACCCACCCATCGATCGGCTCAATCGAGAGACTCTCACAGACTTTACTTTACTCCCACTACCCCTCAACCTATCCCATCTACTAGCTCAGCCTCTTCTCAGCCTAGATTCTCAGTCCCCTCAGATCGACTATCTAATAATAAGAAACGTACCTCGATCACCAATCCACTCGGAATCGGTTTCCCATCCACCAGTTTACTCAAGAACCGATCATCAACCCTCGCCTACGACTCAGACGAAGATGAATTCGAACCAGAGACATCCTCAAACCCAGACCGAACCACCTTCTCCTCCAACCTACCCTACGGTTCCTTCCCCCCTCCACCACCCCCACCACGTAGTCCAAGCCATCGTCAACTATCACGTGCTCTATCCGGTAGCTGGCTCGAATCACCTCTCAAATCCGATCCTAAACAGTTCCAATATCATCTCCCCCCTCTAGTTCAATCTACAATTTATGACTCCCCCAGTAGACTCCTTCAAGATATGCCCGATCCCACCTTTGCCAACCGTCGTCCGCCCTCCTTAAATCCACCCGTCTCGATCTCAGTTGGCTCCCAGTTCTCTAGTTGGGCACTCCGAGGTAACTGGCTCTGCACCGGTCATCATCAATTCAGACTCTGGCATGCAGGCACAGGTGAATGTCTCAGTCAGGTCAATAGCATCCAAGATATCAAGATCACCTCCATGGAGTTCAAAGCCACTGCCTCGAACGATCGACCTAATAGTCGAGATAATCGTTTCGTTTGGTGTGGTACCAAGGACGGTCAACTCTTTGAATTCGATTGCTCAGAGAGAAGGATCATCGACTCTCGTGCCTCCTTACATTCCACCGCCGTCGTAGGACTCTTCAGATGTAAACACGGTGGGATGTGCTCGATCGATGAGAGCGCTAAGGTACAGATCTGGTTAAACCCAATCACCAAGAACACTAACTCGACTGGTACAACCGGCTCGGTAAGGATCTCCGGTTCGGCTCGAACTCAACGAATTGCCGATAAGACCAACTTTGTCAAGATGATTTCCCATCGACTATGGACTGCCTCGGGGCCATCAAGCTCCAAGACCTCCTCGGCCTCCGCCCAACGAGGTCCCACCATCCGAGTCTATGACCCCGACCCAAGCCAACCTTGGACGGTCACCCCGAGGCCGATCAGCATCCCAGAGGCTATCATCGGTGGGGTCATGGTCGGTATGGTCACCGCCGGTGCCGTCGTCCCCTCCCGCCCCGAACTGATCTATCTCGGCCACGAATCAGGCCATGTCTCCGTTTGGGAGACTAAACCCACCCGGCCCGTCCTACCTCCCAAACCACCAACCACCGGCCCTTCGCCCACTGACTTTGGCACCCCTCTTCGCTCAAAGTCCGAACTACCCGATAATGAACCCATCAAGTTCAGGAAACTCATCAAGCTCTCCAATTACCAAATCACTGCTATGGAGGGTGTCACCAAGTATCTCTGGGTTGGCTTCCGGACCGGTAAGGTCTACGTTTATGAGGCCGAGATTCAGTCCAATAACGTCCGCTCGGCCTCGGTGATCATCGACGACTCACATACCAACGGCCTCACCCCCAACTTGCCCACCAGAAAATCTAGCTTTCATCAGCTCCATTCTCCCACTTCCCCCGTTTGCTCTTGGAAGGTCCTCAAAGTCTGGAGAGCTCACAAAGAGGCCGTCTTGAAAATCATCGTCGATCCTTCCTTACTCTGGGACGAGGTCTGTCTCTATCTACCTCTCTCTTGACTACATAGTTTATTTTTTTTATTTTTTTTATTAATCTTCTGGGTTGGGTTTCATTCAAGGTTGGTAAATTACATGTGGCCACTACAAGTACGGATTGGAAGGTGAAGTTATGGGATGGAACGATGTCGGTTGATTGGCTAGGTGAGTGAGAAATGACTTGCAGGGAGGGAGTAGAGAGCTGATAAGGAACGAACAACAGCAAATGAGATGCGGAAGAGACAGACAGAGTATTGTACATATCGACCGATCAAGGCGTTGATCTGTTCGTGGAACGTGGATGCATGTAAGCCGAGCGACTTGAGTGGTACTTGCGATAACCTCAACTTTCTCGAGGACGTTCTCAAGTCTTCCCTGGGCACCGACCGCCCTGACGGCGTTCCTCCCGACTCCATCCCTCCTAAACCTCCCTCCTCAAAAACACATAGGTTCCCCCTTAACTCCCGCAAACCTTTAGTCCCTTCCTCTACCCCTCCTTCTACCGGTTCAACCCCTGACCTGATCGTCTTTGGATTTCAAGAGATGATCGACCTGGAAAACAAAAAACTCACGGCTAGTCAGTGCTCTCCTCTCCAAATAAACTCATGCATTTTTTTCTTCTTCTTTCTTTGATTCATTGTTGATGCTTTAATACAGAAACTGTTCTTCTTGGTGGTCGTAAAAAGGCTGCTGGAAATGGGGGCGGTGGTAATACGGAAAAGCTCTCAGACTCAGTCTCACAAGTATATCGTAAATGGCACGATAGATTGGTGGCCACTGTGCGGACGTTCATGCCCCCGGACGACCCATACGTAGTGATTCATACCGAGAACTTGGTCGGAGTGAGTCTTCTCCCACTCCCCCCTCGCTTTCTTGGAGTTTTGCGGTTGTGGACGGCTGAGGAATTGGGTCGTTTGTGATAGCTGTTTACTTGTGTCTTTGTCAAGTCCTCTGAGCGGGCAAAGATGCGGGACATTGCGGTGACGACGGTGAAGACTGGGATGAAGGGACGGTATGGGAACAAGGTATACACACAGAGATCGATCATCTTGAAAGAGTGTCGGAGTGGACTGATTTTGAATTTTCCTAATAGGGGGCTATCCTAGCCAGATTAGTGATCGATGACTCGTCGATCTGTTTCATCAATTGTCATCTCGCAGCGGGTCAGAAACATGTGCGCCAACGGAACTCAGATCTGATCGACATACTGGAAGAGAAGTCGGGTTTCCCAGACCCACCTGAGCGAGCCGCAGGAGCAAGCACATCGAACAGCAACAACACGGCCGCAGGCGGCTCTCAACACGAGATGGTCGAGATCAGTAACGAGGTGTACGTTGGAGGTGGAAACGGCTCGTCGATTTCCGACCACGAAATTTGCTTCATCCAGGGCGACCTGAACTATCGGATCGACGCCCAACGTGAGGACGTCATTCGAGCTATCGCTGCTGGAGAACATTGGAAATTGCTCGAGTTCGATCAGCTTATTAAAGAGAAAAAGTGGAACCCATTCTTCAGATTAAGGGCCTTTAATGAACCCCCGATCCGCTTCCATCCCACCTACAAATACGACCCGTAAGCCCCTGCCACTCCATCTTGGAAATCTGCGAATGTTTGTTGACTGATTTGTTCTGTCCGTCTGTATGTGTGTGTGTGTTGATGAAGCGGTACTCACATGTACGATTCTTCAGAGAAAGCGAGAGTACCCGCATGGTGTGACCGAATCCTGTATCGAACACCGACAGATGAGACTGAGAATGGTCAAGAAAACTCACCGCCGACGATCTACATCCAATCCGAGTCAGCATCGATGATCAGCTCCTCGACTCCATCCAGCCCACTCCCCCATGTCTCCCACTCGAAAATCGTCGAAAACTTGGACTACAGACGTTATGAAGTTAATATCTCCGATCATCGTCCTATCTCGGCTACCTTTAACGTCCGTGTTAAGGCTATCGTGCCCGGTCTTAAACGTAGAACTAAGGAAATCGTCATCGATAAATGGGCCGGTTATCAGAACGATATCGTCTCTAATTCTAGGTCTTATTATTCTTCTTTTTAACTCTCTCTTTTCACTCTCTCTCTCTCTCTCTCTCTCAAGTTTTTTTTTTTTTGGTTGCGTCTTTCTCATTTCATTGCTCTCCTATTTGGTTTTGTATATTTATCTATCTATCTATCTTTTTTTTTTTTTTTTGTATTATTTATATCATTCTTCTTTCTCATTTTCTCTCTCTCGTTTTATCATTTTTTTTTTTTTGTCTTCGTTTTCGTTTATTAAAATTTTTAGATTTATTTATCTTTTATATAAAAAAAAAAAAAAAAAAAAACTTTTTGTAGTCAGTCTGATTATTTCTCTCTTTTTCTTTTACATTTGGATGATTTTACATAATGTTTAAGATAAAATAAATATTTTTAAATCAACAAATCAATCAAAGAAAAAAAAGGCATCATCAACAACAACAACAACAACGACTATGATTGTTGAGTAATAATAAATAAATAAATCAAAAATCAGTTTTCTTTACATAAAATATCTAAATTGTATTTTCATAGCTATCCAATGTTCTTCTTAAAAATATTCTCTTTAACATACACACTATATTGTACATCAACACACACATGACATGATGAGATGACAAAAAAATAGTTTTTTTCATGCACTCAAAAGACTACTTACTGCTAAGTTTTTTTTGATCATTGGCTTCTGTTTTCTTTCTCTTTTTTTTTTTGAAATCTCGATGGAGGGAAATTTATGTTGTTTGATTTGTTTGGCAGCATTGATCAAGCTTCTGTGGATTGTTTGTAAATTGTTTATGTACTAGAGGTTTGATGTCTACAAAAAAAAGGATGGTTGTTTTATGTATGTGTGTTTTTGAACAACACTTGGAAAAAAAAAAAAACATGATTGTTTTTTTGGTTTTTTGTTTATGATGTTATGATTTCATTTCATTTTTTGGTTATTTTTTTGTTGGAAATCAAAAATGAATTGTAAAAGAAACCACAAAGATCCACAGAATTGATACCCCGTGCACGCAAAGGAGATATGTAAGATGGAAAGTGATGAGTGTTAACACTTGATTTGTTTACTGTATCATTGACAAGGAGTAAAAAAAAAAAAAAAAGGCCATGTATCTAAAAGTGAAGTCAAAAAAGTACAAGGATACTTTTGTTTGTTGCCAAGTGGCCATATATTTCTGTCCTGGTAATATCAATTACAAAAGAAACAAAGGAGGAAGAAGAAGTGACTGCACTGTGTGAGACAGATTGGGTCTGGTTGACCAAAAGGATGAAGGGATCATCTGTTTGTGGTGGTGCTGACACTCTTAGTATGCTAGCTATGATGTTCCAATGGCCAAGGATGTGATGAATCCAGCTGTTGCAGTTACCATTAATCACTGTACAACAGACAAAGTTAAGTTGCATGAAATATGTCTGCTTGCAATCATCACTTTGGGGGATACAGTTTTCTGGTACCTCCACCCAAAGCCTGAAAGCAAGTGTTTTTTTAGCTATCTGCATATAAGCCTCTTCAAGTTCAACAAGAGGGAATCTGTTCAGCCAGACGGGCTCCATGGCCTCTCCCACAGGCTGTGTGGCTTTGCTGACCAGAGCAGATCCCTCTGGTTGAAGAGGCTACATAGTGTCTTTGACCAGGGGTGTTCACACCAGTTGGGGAGGCTACATAGCCTCCTTGACCAGAGGAGATCCCTCCAGTGAAAGAGCCTATGTGGGTTGGAGAGACTATGGAGCCTCTTTGACCAGAGGGACTTCCTCCAACCAACAAAAGGCCTCTTCCACCCAGCACTTCAAGTATTTTCAGTCCCCTGTTTGGACCTTTCTTCTCTGACAGGAGTCCTTCCCTGTTTTCCCCTCCTTGTCCCCTTTTCCCCTGGATCAAATCACAGATCAAGATCAACTCAATCAAACAATCAAAGCATCAGATCCTCTTCCTCAACAGGTTCCCCTTTTATAAACCTTGTCAATAAGTCTAAACATCAGGGCTAATTAGGTTACTAATTCATTCATCCCTCCACTGTTTCCTTAGTCTGTGAGCAAGCTGTTGCATTTCTAAATCCTGAGCCTGTGAGCAGGCTGTTGCACTTCTCAACGCTCTGGAACAGCGTATAAGCCAACTGTTCCAGACTGAGCTCATTTCATTGGCAAGAGCACTCTAAAAGAAATATAACAAACAACAGAAATCAAGATCAATTAACTCTTTCTTTCTCTCTACTCTCCCTCCTTTTCCTTTGACTAGTTGTACTCCTGGTTACTTGAAATGCAACCAGGAGAAACCCTTGCAAATTATGTCCTGTTGCCACGTTAGAGACTCAAGCTCACAGTCCCAGTACATCTAATCAACCAGCTTAAAAATAAGAAATCCTTATAGAAACAAATTCTTGACTTCAACACTTACCCAAATATCTTGGGTCCTCCAACTCTGGTGTATCCAGCAAGCACAGATTGTTAGTGTTTATTCTTGGAAAACAGAAAAATTGGGTAATATTAATGTTAATTGTGATGGTGGTGGTTGATTCTGGGAAGTGGATGTTGGTGGGTGTCAGCTATGTGTATGAAACACTGGCTTAATGTCTATAAAAAGCCAGGTACTATCACTGTGCTGAAAGGTTATCAGAATAATCACGTCTTATTCTCTCTATAGTGTCCAAACTATGCACAGAGGATAACCTAAAACTCCTTTGGAATTGTCCCTTTGATATACAAATAAGTCAATCAGGAGAAGACTAACAGCTAACCATATAGGTTTGGCTATCTTTCTGTCTTTTTGAGAGTGTAACAATATAAATTGTTACTAAGCAGCTGGCAAGCACTTGAGCTGATTGGCTACTGTCAGAGGTGGTAGTGTTGCAGCAACTGCTTTCTAAGGAATAGTCCAAGGTCTAAGATGGGGATGTTCTAAGATGGCTTGATAACTAGTCCAGTAAATAAGGTGGATTGGATAAAGGGGATAACACTACTCTAAAAGTAGGAGGAGAATATTCAGAGTACTTACAAATATGGTACTGGGGGAATATGCTGAGGAACCAATCCTAGGCCAGAAATGGCCTCCTTTTATATTCTAGAGGTTCTGTGAGGAAGGTTCTAGAATGTTTATTCTAAATTCTGCTCTAATGTATTGCAATTCAAATGTACCATGATGTAATGGGAATTGTATTAAATTGAGCACAGTATTTTCTATATCCCCATGACCTCATGACATGTGTGTATAACCAATCACATCATGGGCCAATTCATTTAATAGAACAATACTGGGAAATTGCCACGCACTTAGGTAATTTCTTTCTTATAAGCATAATATTATTATTCTAATATTTATACAAATAAGTTTATTGTCTCTCAGCTTTTATGACAATAATTTCTTTAATCAATAATTTATACTTTCATTCCCTTTTTCTTAAAGTATCTTTATCATATGATAAAGTACTAGAAGGAGTAGGAATTTAGTGGTGGTTTGAGTGAGCTACCCCACTTAATTTTACATTCTGAGTTGAATGGTATAATAATATTTTATAATATGTTATTATTTACATTAGTAATACATTATTTTTTATTGTATTTTGTAGTTTATTCAGTGCTTAGGATAATCTGGAGTATCTCTAGGGCTGACATTCCCTACCACCAAAAAAAAGGGATTAATTATTTCCTGATAATTAATTCTTGGTGTGTCTGTGTCTCCTGAGGAATTTTTCTGCGTTAGGTATATCCTTGGCAGTAAGCCATTCGTCCTCATGAGTAGGATTTTTGTATCTTACTAGGTAAAGCTTATCTTTAACTCCTCTCATGATTTTTTCTTTAAGTATTATCTTCACCTCTTTATTTTCAGGTTGTTCCATTGGTGGTATATCTGTATCTGGTATCTCTTTTTTTAAGGGAAATAATTCTTTATCTGTTTCTTCATAGGGTTTAAGTAGGCTTACTGGAAAAGTAGGGTGCTTTTTCTGCAGTTCTCCCGTTAATTCTGCTTCTACTGCATTATCTCCATGCAGTGCTGTAATAACAAATGGTCCTACGAAAGCATTTTGTAATTTCTTAGGTCCTTTAATATTTCTAAAGTTAACTGTTGAGATTAGTACCAGGTCTCCTATTTTAAAGGATGGAGCTTTATGTTTCTTATCCCATCTGCCTTTATTATATTCAAATGCATCTTCAATGCATCTTTGCGCATGATTTCTTGCTTTGTCTAGCATTGTTTTAAAACTGGCTGCTGTGGGATGTATATCTATCAAATCTTTCCTGAGGCTGTCTTGGGGTAATCTAGGATTCCATCCTTTCTCTAGTAAGGAAGGTGTTTTTCCTGTGGAAGAGTGAATAGAAGTTTTATAAGCTAGTTCTAGGACTGGGAGAAGTGTAACCCAATCATGTGTAAACCCATCAGAATCTTTAAATTCTAAGCCATATGCACAAAATCTCCTAAGCATGTCTTCCAGTGTCTGAATCATTCTTTCTGCTAGTCCGTCTGTCTGTGGGTGATAAGCTGTTGAGAATGAAAGTTTAGTACCAAATAATTTGTATAGACAGTCCATAATTCTGAAGTAAATTTAGGGTCTCTATCACTAATAATATTCTTAAACAATCCTGTCCATGATATAACTTTTTCCCATATCATCATGGCTGTGTCCATGGCAGAATCATCTTTATGACAAGGTAAAAATATAGGTGTTTTACTGAACCTATCTACAATGACTAGACATGCATTATAATTTTTCTTTCCTCCAGGTGGTAATCCTGTTACCCAGTCCATATTGACTGTTTCCCATGGCATTGATGGTTCTTTGATTTGTATCATATGTCCAAACCTTTTTCCTGTAGCTTTATTGGCTTTCTGGCATTTATCACATGTAGAGCAGTATAGGTGTACATCATCCTTCCATGTTGGCCACCATATTGTATCTTTAATTCTTTCTAATGTTCTATCTTCAGATAGATGTCCAGAAAAATTCAAGTCATGGCACTCATGGAGTATTGTGTTTATTATAGTCCTGTCCGTGACTGTCATTACACATGTATGTTTGGTCCTATGATAAATGATACCATCAAATAAATGAAATCTTCCTGCTTGATATGATTTTTTCCATTCTGTGTCCAGTGCATTAATGAGTTCCTCATCTTTTTGGTCAGATTTTAGGATTTGTACTAGTAGTGCACAATTTTTATCTTCTTTGTATGTCTGTCTGATATTTTCAAAGAATTCTTCATCTAGGTCTGTGATACTGATTCCCATCATAGGTAGCTCTTCTGATTCTTCTGGTACCCATGCTGGGTTATCTGGGGTATTGGGAAGTGACCATCTACTAAGACCATCAGCATTCTTATGCAATGCTCCTTCTTTATGTATAATTGTCATATTTCCTCTATACTCCTGTATTGATATCTGCCACCTGAGCATGTGTCTATTTGGGGTTTTCATATTCAACAGGGATTTAAGGGCTGTACAGTCAGTTATGACTTCAAACACGCTTCCATCCAAATAATAGTGTAATTTTTCTAGTGCCCATACCAAGCATAGGCACTCTAACTGACTAGCTCCATACCTTCTTTCTGAGTCTTTCAGTTGTCTAGATATGAAGCATATGGGTCCTTCTTTAGGTATGTCCTCTATTATTTGGAGTTGATGTAGTGCTGCTCCTAGTCCTTCCATTGATGCATCTACGTACAGTCTAAAAGGTCTCTTAAAATCAGGCATCAGGAGTAGTGGTGCATTTGTCAAATGTTCTCTTATTGTTTTATATGCTACTACTCTTTCATGGGTCATCTCAAAGCAGGAGTCATTCGAGCATATTTCATATAGGCATTTTGTTATAGCTGCATACCCTTTCAGGTGTTGTCTATAATAACTAGCAAATCCTAAAAAACTTTGCATCTCTTTCTTGTTAGATGGTATAGGTTTATTCATCACTGCTGCTACTTTATTCTGATCTACACATAATGATAATCCTGACACTACATGTCCTAGAGCTTTCAGTTCTCTGAACCCAAATGCACACTTTTTGAGTGAAATTTTCATGTTTACTCTAATTAGTTTTTTAAGTATAACAGATATTCTATCCAAGTGTTCTTCCCATGTAGATGAACAGATTATAATATCATCTATGTAAACTATTAGCCATCCTTCTGCTAATTCTGCAAAGAATATAGAGTTCATCATTCTCTGGAAGTGGGATGGGGCATTCCTTATCCCAAATGGCATTCTGAGGTACTCATACACTCCTTTATGGGTGATAATTCTGAGATATCTTCTAGCTCTCTCTGTTACTTTGTTTTGATGAAATCCCTTTAGTGCGTCCATGCTAGTAATGTATTTGGCTTGGGCCAGGTTGGTTAATGCTTCTGATATTCTAGGTATGGGGTATCTGTCAGGGACTGTGTAGTTGTTTAGTGCACGGAAATCACCAACCATCCTAGACTTATTGTTGTGCCATGTTATGATTACTGGTGTAGTAATTTCTACTTCCTCATTATGGCCAATTTTCCTAATGACATTCAGTCTTACTAGGTCTTCTATGTGTTTATCTAACTCTGTTCTGGCTCTTGGGCTAGCTGGGTAGGCTGGTCTTCTGAGTAGTGGTCGGTATGGTATTTCAATGTTAAGTGTTATGTCTACTTCGTGTCCTACTATTGCTCCAAGTGGCTCTTGTTCTGAGGCAAATGCCCCTTTGTGTTCATACAAGACTTTAATTAATCGTGATCTTTGTATGTTTGTCAGTTCCTCACATATTTTACTCTCACTGAGTTGTTGTGCTGCAAACTTATCAATTACTGGATCTGTAGACAGTAAATTAATTCCTTTGATGTCATTATTCTTAAAGAGGAATTTCTTCTTTTTATTATCATTACCTATTGTAAAGTACCTTTCCCTGCTATTGTTGATATCAAATCCATATATGGTAAGGTAGTCATTCCCCAATATGAAATAATTACTCACTCCGTCTTCTACAACTATGAATTCTACCTGAATTCTTATAGAGCCAGTTGGGTGTGGTATTATAATATTACACGGTAGTATTCCTAATGTTTTCATAGTGTTACTTGCACTATTCAATTTTAGTGATCCTAAAGGTATCAACTGATCTATGTAATCTGGATATAGTCTCTCAATGTATTTCTTAGATACTATTGAGCAAAATGCTCCACTATCTAGGAGCATTTCAGCTTCTTTTTCCATGAAAATTACGTGGATTAGGTTGGACTTTCCTGCCGTATAACCTCTTCCTATAGCTGGTTTTGTCTTCAATAGTCTAGCATCTGTAATGTGCTTAACTTCTTGTCCTTTTTGCCATTCCTGTGGTAATTGGCTTTCATATATAATATCAGCTATATCAAGGTCAGCCTGTATCATGTTGGCTGAAGCGCTTGATACTGAAGATCCATCATCATAGTTTTGGGTTGCTTCTTCAGTTTCTTCTTCTTTCTGTGATTCTTCATTTTCTATATCTATTTGATTCACAGATTTCTTCTTTGGTGGACATGTGGTGGAGGTATGTCCCATCTTTTGACAAATGTAACAATTTTTGTCCTTATTAGGATTTGTTTCTTTTGTTGCTTCTTTATAAGTAGAGCTATTCATTTTTTGATCATTTCTTTCTGATTTGTCTTGGTAGTTGTTTCTAACATTTTTATATCTTCTACCAATTCTTGTCCTAGTAGTGATATCCTCCATAATGTTGATTATGTCCTCTGTAGAGGCTTCCCTAGGTGCTCTACTCTTAATTGCATGTTCTAGTTCTCCTCCACATTTCTTGAGGATTCTTTGATGCATGTCTTGTAGGGTCATGTACGGCCATAATGCTTGGAATCTATCTTTTTGTGTGAGCACCCATTTAATTGGTGAATCTTTCTCCACATCAAAAATACTTTCATCAAATTTACTTTCTAATTTGTATCTCCAGGCTGGGCTTCCCCATTTGTTAGAAATTTGTATTTTCCACCATTCCCAGGACTGTTTACCACTTGCTGTTCTAACATCATTGAACCACCTCCTTGCAGCTCCTTTGAATAAGCCGCTCATCCTTCCTGAGATGGAAGCATCTGAAAGATCAAAGTCTTCTTTTAGTAGATCAATGGTTCTGATGAATTCCAGGTGGTCATATTCTCCTTCTCCTGAGAATTTGGGCCATTCTTTTATTCTAGGAATTTCCAATTTAATAGAATCTTTCTCTTTATATTCTACTGGTGTGGTTAGTGGGCTACTCATCAGATGAGGTGGACTGTCTTTATTTTCTGATCCTTTTAATTTATCTGGAGTATTACTGATATTTGTCCTTACTGATACGGGGATAATTTGTGATTTGACAGAGTGTTTCATATCTATTATGTCTGCCTCTTTATCTCTAATCTTATCATGTATTTCTTTCATTTTTACGCTTATTAATTTGACCAATCTTTCTTCCATTTGGTCTATTTTATTGTTCAAGTTATGTTCTAATGAACCAATTTTTGCATTAATGTTTGTTTCCATATTTTCTGTTCTTTCCATGACATTCATGATGCCTTCTATATGTTCTTCTGATGCATTATCACTGTCAATATGGAATTGGTCCAATTTATCTCTAATATCTTTGGTGATGGAAGTATCATATGGTTTAATTTTTGAGTTCAACTCTTTTTTCAATTGTTTAATTTCTAATAATATTAAAGATTCTGTATTCATCTGTTGTGGTATTGAATTAATTTTTAAATTCAATTCTTCTTTTATTTTATTTAACTCATTAATGATGATATCTTGCTCTTGTTTAAGATGTGTTACTGGGGATTTCCCTTTAATGTCTATGTTTGATTTAATAGTCTCAGTTTCCTTATGATTTAGTATAAGAATGCCTTTTAATTCTTTCATAGCTTGTACTATGCTACTAATTTTTTTAGAATCAGTACTCATGTTGTTGAATTCTTTATTATATTCTGCCACTGACATAGCTAGTTGTCTCAAATCATAGTTGTTATTAAGTATGTTTTGTTTAATCTCATTGACTTTTCTGTCAATGTGGGCAATATTTTGAATGAGAATTTGATCAAAGAATTCCATTGCTGGGGGGGAAGAAATAGAACTATGTACAAATTTTCTATCTACAATGTTAGACAAGGGTGGGGAAGATGGAGGAGTGGTGGAAATGTTTAGTTTACCGCTTCCTTGAATTCTATCATGGCCTGGCTTATCCTGGCTATCTTCTGCCATCCCTTCTTGTCCGCCATTTCTTTGTTGATCTTCTTCTTCCAGGCGATTTTTTCCTTTGGGATCTTCGCGTTTTCTTTCTGTCTGGAGGCGTTGGACTTGGGTTTCTTCTTTGGGATCTTGTATCCCTTGAATTTGCTGGTGTGTTCTACCGTTTCGTCAGTCGAGTTGTGTGTCTCCTTTGGCGGTTTTGGTGCTTTCTCCGCCCACATCCTTGCCACCGTCCTTTCTTTGTATGGGTTCCAGTGGTCGAGTTTCTCGATCGTCGTTTTGTATCCTAGGAAGCTGGATACAATTCGAAAGCTCGAGATTGTCTGTTCGATGTATTTCGGCAGGATCTCCCATTCCTTGGCGTCCTTCGCGTTGAAGTATGCTTTCTTCGCCGCTATAAGGAATTCGACTGCTTCTTGTTGCCTCTTCGTGAGGGGGGGTTTGTTCGTGAATGCTAGATTCGATAGACGTCAGCGTCAATTTGGTGCTGTCCTTGTCTCTGGTGTCTGACCTGGTGGGGATTGCTCCACTACGATGTGGAGGTCTTCCTCTATCGTTGCCTCGCTTTCTGTTACCGCCGCCTCTTTTGGGTCCGGTCGACTTTGACGCATGGTCAATTCCTGATCTGGTTGTTGGAACCATTTCAGATCAGTTTTTCTTTTTCTTTGTATTTGTTTTTATTATAATTAAATCGGCTTACTTTCGAGTAGCTTTCTAGCTGCTTCTATCGCTGCGAAGTCGCGGCTTAGATTCCTTGCTGGTACTGTCGCCGGCGCTGTTTTATTCGTGTTGGTTACTTCGATTGGGCTAGCTAGCTCCGGAGGGACCGATTGCGTTCTTTCTCCCTGTTTGTTCACTACATGTGAAGGGAGAAGGAATATAGTAAGTATGATATTTTTTATTTGTTTTATTATTATATGATATTTTTACTTACTGTTGATTACTTTCTTTCTTTCGAATTCGGTTTTTCGTTCCTGGTTACGAATAAAAGAAAAAATGGAATGATTTAATTAGTTTATTTATAATCTTTTCGTTTTATGTTTCGAATTTTCCAGAATTTTTTTAGTGGTCGTTCGTCGTTGTTGGTTACAATTTCTTCTTGGGAATCCTGCAGCGACGAGGCAATAAATATATTATTTATTTGAAATTCGGGTTTGACACTCGAATCCCCGTGCGCGGTGATGTAATGAGAATGCAGGTGTCACATATTTTTCCCTGCGTCTTCTGTGGACCGGCTTTTTTATTGAATTTGACTGTTTTCACACAGATATTTCTGTTTTTCGAGTGGAAATCAGAATTTTTTAGGGTTGAAAAAATAAAAAAAACTCTTGGAAGAAAAAAAATGTATAAGAATTTCTTCTTCAGTAATATTACTGAATAATTTGCAATATAATATTTTAATTTTTTGGTTTTTTTTTTAAAAATTTCTTGTGAGAAATATTGCAAATATTTAAGAATTATTCTTTCTATTGAATGAATAATTTCTTAACTAATCCTATAATATTGCAGTGTGCAGCTTATGAGAATTGCTCCCAATAGAAGAACTGTTCAATATTAAGTTTGGAAGTATCTAGAAATTTTCTTATAGAAAAATTTCACGTACTGGTTTGTCAAGGGAAGTTGGATGAGGCCCCCACTTGTCAGCTATGTGTATGAAACACTGGCTTAATGTTTATAAAAAGCCAGGTACTATCACTGTGCTGAAAGGTTATCAGATTAATCACAAGTCTTATTCTCTCTATAGTGTCCAAACTATGCACAGAGGATAACCTAAAACTCCTTTGTAATTGTCCCTTTGATATACAAATAAGTCAATCAGGAGAAGACTAACAGCTAACCATATAGGTTTGGCTATCTTTCTTTCTTTTTGAGAGTGTAACAATATAAATTGTTACTAAGCAGCTGGCAAGCACTTGAGCTGATTGGCTACTGTCAGAGGTGGTAGTCTTGCAGCAACTGCTTTCTAAGGAATAGTCCAAGGTCTAAGATGGGGATGTTCTAAGATAACTTGATAACTAGTCCAGTAAATAAGGTGGATTGGATAAAGGGGATAACACTACTCTAAAAGTAGGAGGAGAATATTCAGAGTACTTACAAAAATGGTACTGGGGGAATATGCTGAGGAACCAATCCTAGGCCAGAAATGGCCTCCTTTTATATTCTAGAGGTTCCTTGAGGAAGGTTCTAGAATGTTTGTTCTAAATTCTGCTCTAATGTATTACAATTCAAATGTACCATGATGTAATGGGAATTGTATTAAATTGAGCACAGTATTTCCTATATCCCCATGACCTCATGACATGTGTGTATAACCAATCACATCATGGGCCAATTCATTTAATAGAACAATACTGGGAAATTGCCACGCACTTAGGTAATTTCTTTCTTATAAGCATAATATTATTATTCTAATATTTATACAAACAAGTTTATTGTCTCTCAGCTTTTATGACAATAATTTCTTAATCAATAATTTATACTTTTATTCCCTTTTTCTTAAAGTATCTTTATCATATGATAAAGTACTAGAAGGAGTAGGAATTTCGTGGTGGTTTGAGTGAGCTACCCCACTTAATTTTACATTCTGAGTTGATTGGTATAATAATATTTTATAATATGTTATTATTTACATTAGTAATACATTATTTTTATTGTATTTTGTAGTTTAGTCAGTGCTTAGGATACTCTGGAGTATCTCTAGGGCTGACAACAATACTGGGAAATTACCACACACTTAGGTAATTTCTTTCTTATAAGCATAATAGGGGGTATCAAATATGACCAAATCCACGATTATCTAATCAACGGGTTTCACGAAATCCACGATTATGAAACCAGTGGATAAAAATTCCAAATAATGCCATTATTTGCACTAGACGTGTCAAGTATCAACAACAAAAACCCCAATATAATTACAAAAACCACGATCCCCCACATTTCAACCAATCACAACTCAGGATACAAACTTGCAATATACAACCCCAATACAATCAATAATCCTCCACGTTTCAACCCCAACCAAAAATAAATCGTTGCCAATAAAACTCCCAATACAATCAATAATCCTCCACGATTCAACCCCCACCAACAGTAAATCGTTGCCAATACAACTCCACCCAGTCACAAACCCAAACTTGTTCTTCAGTTTTCCTCAAAATTTGGTAAGTTTAGTCAATTATAAACTTGATTGCAGAAAAAACATTAATCAATCATTCCCTGATCCCAGAACGATGCCTATCAAAAAAACGAATAAATTCATCACTGGAAAAGGAAAAGTGATACCAAAGACGTCAGCAAGCAGGAAGAAACCCATCAAGAAGCGAGCACAACATGTCTCTGACGATGATACAACCGGAAAAAACTTCTTCTCACCTAAAGAAGGACGACTTCCTCATAATCATCGACTGGCTCAAAATCCAAAAGAATTACGATTTGTGCTTTGGAACTGGTAAGGCACCGGCGGTTGGAAGGCCAGCCAAAGGGAAGATTAATGGATTCGAGCTTATGGCAATCAATCTGAGAAATCAATCCCTTTCACAAATCAAACTAACGGCCAGGCAGATGAAAGATCGTTTTAACAGCTACAAGGACAAGTACAAGAAAACACATACCCAATCCCTCTCCACTGGCTTTGGACTCACCAATGAAGACCGCTCGGCAGGAATTGTCACCATTGACGAGAAGCTTGAAAAAATGTGTCCACATTTCCATTCTATGCATCAGCTGATGGGTAAGAAACCGTTTGTGACGCCCTTGTACAAAGTCGATGCCCAAAACGGTGATGAGAGCTCTGACTCTTCTGGTCCCGAGGCCATCAACTTGGACGAAAATGTTGATAAAGATGACTCAGATAATGTATCTGTGGATTCCAATAACTCTAGGGCTCCAGTTGTAAGATCGATCAGTTGTTTCATTGTCTTTTTTGATAATTGCTAATATATTCAATATTGTTTATACGTGATGACTCAGTCAGCAATCTTGGAACCTTTAGAAACTGGTGAGAATAGGTCTGAAGGAGGCAGGGACGGTGAAGAGGTGTGTTTGAATTTCTTTTTATCACTTATGCCATTTCTTCTTCAAACGATTGACCTTGCCACTAAATAATTTAGGAAAGAGTTGGACCAGCCAGTGTTTGTGACAATCCGTCAGATGAAAATGAAGCGGCAATCCTGGTTTGTTATTGGATCAATTAATCACTGTTGTTCGATTGATTAGCTAAAGCCCCATTTCTTCCCATGTTTGACATTAGCAAGGACAGGAAGCAAGTATTCGTCCTAGTGGAAAGGTTAAATCATCTAAGCGCTATCGAAGGGCTGTGGATTCCCTCACTGCCCAAGAAAGGGCCCTTGACACAAGTGATTCAGAGGATTACTGTCCATCTGATGCTCGAGAAGATACTCAGTCACCCTGCAAGAAGAAGAAAAACAAATCATGCACCACTTTGACACCTAACGACGCTGCATTGGATTCTCCTGCAAATTCAAGTAAACCGTTGCCAACTCAAACACCCAAGGACAAGCGAAGGGCATCCAACAGTGCCAATATCAATCCTAAGAGCCGATCAACCTCAGGGCCCAGCACACCCAATCCTTTTTCTCAATATGAAGAGTATGCGTTGAAGAGGGATGAAGGCCAGTTGGAGATGTAATCCTTGTTCCAATTTTATTAACTGACATGCTTCTTCAACTTATTCTTTATTAGGAAAGTCACAAGTGGCTCGAGACACCCTCAGTTTTGAGATGTTGAAGTTTGAACGACAGGTCAACAACGATAATAAGGGGGTCGAGTTGGAGGAAAGGAAATTCAACCACTCAATTGAACTTGAGGAGAAGAAGTGGGAACATGGAGTTAAATTAGAGGAAAAGAAGTGGGATCAAGGAATAAAATTAGACGAGAGGAAATTAGACTGGGAAAGGGAGGAGAAGGATAAGGACAGAAGGTTTGAGATGGCCAAGATGGAACGTTTGGCTTGTCAGGAGCACATCGGTAAGAAGTATGACCTGGTGACTCAGTGTGTAGCTCATGGGAAGAGTACAGAAGAGATTGAACGCTTGGCAAATTTATTCAAATAGTCCACCTTTTTTGGCTTTGTTCGCACCCAACAAATCATTTGAAACATTGCATGTTACAAATTAGAAAGAAAATAAAAAAAAGCAAACTATCGATTATATTTCAAAGAGTTATCTAAAATAGCATCCATATCTCTAATAGTCCAGTTGCTTTTATTTGGATTATTAATATAGTGACCATCTCTAATAAGCTGAATGGCTTTTTGGGTTTTCTTGGGCAGTTGGCAAGATAACCCCATTCGTGTATGTGAAGAGTTGGGAGCAGTTTTTGAGGGAAGAGTCAGGTGAGAATAAGAAGTGGCTTTCCATGCACACTCAACTATACCATCAAATCCTGCAAAGTTGATGCCACAAGAATCGTCTGGAAACACAAATTCACCTCCAGTGACTTGAAGATTATTCTCAACTAGGTTCCCAGTGTGTTTCTCAATGGGAATCCATAGGACAAAGCTGAAGGGTGAAGAATCGGTGTCTTGGTGTGGCGTGTTTGCAAACTGGCCAAGGGTAAACGACAGGTGTGAGGTGAATCCTTTGCGGTGGGCTGAATATTGGGGAGCTAGTCCAGGGGCTTTGAGTCGAATGTGTTGTTTCTGGACCTCACGGAATAGGGGTTTGGATACAGATCGGAAGCACCGGCCAAGAAACTTATCTATTTGTGGAACATCCTTTTGAAGCGCTTCATAACCATGTCGATCTGTAGCAACTTTGGAAGAAATGCCTGTTATACCAATTTGGGATTGTGCCTTGTAACCTTTTCGCCATCCCAGACTGTACATTTCACCTGAGTATGCTGGTCCGTTGGATTTATTGGAATTTTGGAATTTGGCCTGCTGGATGAGATGTTGGCTGAGATTTTGGTATTGTTCTTTGAGTTTTGCATCCATGGTTGAGAATGGTCGGAACTTTACCACAGCAATAACGTTCTTACGAGCTCCATCGGCCCAGCAGATAAAGGACTTGTTGAAGAATCGGATGTTGGCATTTGGATTGGGGTTGGAGATGTGGACTGGAATATGGGACTGGCCAGCAAGATGTACATTGGCCCTTTGACGGCAATGAGATCGAGTGGCGGCTTTGTACTTTTTCCGCTTCCTTTGATTTTTACTGAGATGTGATTGCGGAGCCAGACAAGAACCTTCTGCTTCATTGAACCCTTTGCTTCCACCTATATCTTGTTCTCGATAGTGATCACATCGGCGATAGATTTGACAAATTACGCAACACTTGGATTCCATCTGAGACATGTTAGGAGGCACGTGGGGATTTGGATTGGAGTGTTGCTTGCAAGTAGGTGGGCGAGGTGGACGGCTGAGTTTGACTTTCTTCAAGGATAAATCTGATGATTCTGAATTGTGGTCACTGCTTTCATTGTTGGTAGAGCCAGCGTCTGAGAAGGTGCTATCTGAATCCAAATTGTACGTTGAAACGGGAGGTGACGGCGGCTCCTCATGGTGGGAATCATCCCCTCCTTGCTCCTCACTAATGTGCTGTGACTGTTCTAGATCAAGAGGAATAGCACACCACCAATGGACGTTACAGTTCGTACTTGATCTTTGAACAGTCAGCGGCACATCAGCTTGGATTGGGGAGGGGGTGGGCCAGGACGCCACTCTTATGTGTTGATTACAGCTGACTTTGCCACGAATGTTGGTTGTATCCTCTTCGGCAATTTCTGAATTACTGTATGTGATATTATTAGTCTTACATGAATTGGCTGATTTGGGTAGAAGCTCAACCAGGGATTTCCGGGGCAGATAAAATTTCAAGGAGGATGGTTTGGATGTGTGCAAAGAAGAAGAGGCTGAGTGGTGTCCACTGGTCCTTTCTTGACTAAAAAAAGAATTGGTCAGGAAATCATTACTGGTGATTTTAAGAAAAGCCAGAGAGACAAACGTCATGATGTTGTCCACAATGTATTGATAAAGTTCCTCTCCATGCCTCTTAAACCGGTCACCTTTAATCTGTTTGGCAATGGCGACTGAAACGTCCTCGATAATCTTCTGGTGATGACATTGAACAGAGCGGTCACGTCCGAAAAGTTTTGGTTTCCACGAAACCATCACCGGCTCGTTTTCGTTAACATCGCCTTCCTCGTATTCAAAATTGACGATGGAGTAAGATCGGTAGGCGCGACGAACGCAAACTTCCAACGCAGCTGGGGCTACCCACGGATCCGGATGAGCGTAAAATACATCCGAGACAGTGTACTTAGAGTCAACGAGTTCACGAACGACCTCATAGGAGGGTTGGGGCTGGCCACGGTTGGCCTCACCGTAAACGGTTGGTTGGAGCGAAGTCTTGACAATTGATTCCATCTGTCCTAGTCGTTCTTCCAATGAAGGTAGCTGGCAGTGAATCAGGACTTCCTTGGCCTTGAGGGCGACTTTGGAAGCGGCCTTGGAATCCAGCTGAGCCAATTGGCTCAAACTTTCATGGAAAGTCGTTTCGACTGCTGCTCGGGAAGCGGTCTTACTAACAATATCCAAGACAGCAAGAATCAATTGGTTCTTGGAGCTGCACTTGGAGTGAGACAAGACTAATCGAACTACTTCATCCAACGAATCTCGATTTTGATCCCTAAGCTGCAGTATGATATCGTCCTCCTGGTTGGAGCTGAAGATGCTCTCGACGCTGTAGTAAGCCCCCATGAGCTCGGATAGAGTCAAATAGCCATGGGATTTAAGGCCACCCTTAAATCGGTTTATCACGTCTGACAATGGGGTTAAAGTGTTGAGAACTATTTGGCGATCCTGCGGGCGAATTCCGTCGTCCAAGAATGAGTCAATGACTTTCTTCAAGCGAGTGGATGGGAATTCGGAGCCCTTGCTGTGAGCAGCTTCCAGCGTTGATCGAATGGATGCTTCGAGTTTTGCAGGCATTCTACCCGATAGTGTAGACAGAATGGCGGTGACACGTCCGTAAGGCAGTTCGGGATCTTCAAGGACTAGCATGAGATCCTTCAGCGTACTTTGCATGACAGAGGCGTTGTCGTAGCCATCAAGGATATCGTAGAGGATCTTGAGAAGACTGTCGTACTGCTGGTGCGGCTTAGAGCCAAAAATACTGGGTAGTCCCATCGGTGGCAGTTGTCCTGCGAAAGGTTGGGCATGTTTGACACGGCTGGGGTCATCCAAACGAGGGATCAGTGCTGTGACACAAATCGCTGCGAGAGTGAGTGATCAACTTACTTGATCAGATATTTGTTGGTTGAAGCTTCATAAAGAAACTTGATACCATTGAGACTGTTTGCAAGGTTTCCAAAATCTTCGGCGCCATCGGAGGTGTAGGGCATCTTGGCTTTCTGATTGTCTGAATTGAGAACCAAGTGAGAGAAGAGATACTTGAAGATGATAAAACCTAGATAAAGAGATGGGTAATTTGAGAACAACCAAACAAGCAAGTGATTGATAATATAAAAAAAGCTTCAGTGTCAATATTCCCATGAGACAATCAGGAGGAAGAGGCATCATACCGGAGCCAAGTTAGAGACTACCCACAATTGTTTCAAGCGGGCCGGGGCAGCCGAGCCGAGAGCAGGTCAGGAGTTTTTGAAACCAACCAGGTTGAGAGGCACACGAGGTCCGGAAATAGATAAGGGGTGCCACTCAGATGGGCTAGTGCAGTATGAAAAGTATCAGGTGCCAAGGGTGGATCTTGGCACTTGTTTGAGAAGCCTCGTTCTGGTTCAGAGGTTCATTGGCAAAAAAAATCAACCCGTGTTGTATCCTGTACCGTTGATGGCTTGAAAGTGGTCCAAGCCATCAACGGTACAGAATTGTTGGCCTGTTTGATACCGTCATGACAATATCGAACCGTTTCAGCTAGCTCAGGGACCTTGGCCTGATGAACCAACTTGGTCGATAGGTTGGCCATCGGTTCGTCGACAGCATTCTCAAATTTTTAAGCCTGCACCCCAATACATACGTGTCAGTCTCTACCTTGCTCAATTGGCAACACAATTGAGCAAGGAACAACGTAAGAATAAAAGCCCCTACTTACCTTGAGAAGTTCTAGGGGCTTTTGAGAGCCTGTTTGCTTGGTTGAAACCCAAACAAATCCAAAGCAAGCCTGGAATATGTATGGTTGGGTCCTAGAAGCAAAGGACCTGGTCAGTTCTAGTTTGAATTGAGTATTGTAAAGATACTACTTTACCTGATAAGATTACCTGATGAGATGGTGGGGGTTCTTAAGGTACTTCAGAGAAAACTTCCCATCTGTAGAGATGTTTGCCCTCACGTGTGCAAGAAAAAAGCAAGCTCAAACGTATTTTGATCCAATACGATTTGCCAAAAAGGCACTGATGAGTGTAAAAAGGTTATTGATTTTATTGGCATTCCAGAAGAGAAGAGAACAATCATCTGTAATGAAGCAGAGAAATCAAGAAAAATTAGCACTGCGAGGAAACCAAATCAAAAGCAAGAGTCAGAAAGCTGGAAGTGTATTGTTCTGCAAGTCAATGTTGAATTTGATTCACCTTAGTTGAAGAGTGCAAGCGTTATGGGGCGTAACAGTCCTCGTAATCCATCGTTACTAGATTCAACGTTTTCCAACAAGGCCGGGGCTGCTTCTGGTTCCTCCTCATTGTAAAGTTCATGCCACTGATCCTTGAGGTCAGCTAGAAGATTATGTAGAACAATGCAGGTGATGATCCACTTGACCGTTGCCTTCATCTCACGAGGGTTCCTGATTTGTGATCGAATTTCTCGCAAACTGGCAAATCGACCCTTTAGAATACCAATGGCATGTTCAATCCGTACTCTTGATTGGGCTAGATGGTAATTGAAATCCACATTCTCAGGTATAAGTAAGTCAGAACCTTTGTAGGCTGGAACAGTATGTTGATCACTTGAATAAGCAGAGTCGGCCAGGAGGAATTGGTGTTGGTCAAAGAATTGTTCTGGATTTTGAGCAAGCTTCATATTAGAGAAGACGTAACAATCGTGACAGGATCCTGGGTAGCCTGCAAGGTACGATATGAACTTTTTGTTTATGTCACAAACAAGAGTGACCGAAATAGAGTAACTGTTTTGAAAGCAAACAACACATCAGCTCAGAATTGGTAAAATAGTGGAACCAATGCAAACGATCCAACCGTTTTTTTCGATCCCAGTAGTGGTTACCGTCCACCGGAGGCTTTTGACTCAGTGGAATGGTTATTCCATCAACAAAGCCAACACATCCAGGGAAGCCTTCATCTTGCATGACCTGAGATGATTCCATACGTTCTTCTTGAGTCGGCCATGATACCAAGTGCGAGCGCATTTGATAAAGAATCTTGATCACCCGACATGTGTAAAGGTTGATTGTTCCATAGCCAACTTGGAAGAGATTCTTGAGTCTGAAAACTGCAGCACCGTTTCCGTTTGATCCAAGACGGCACATAGCAATAGCAAGTTGGACTGATGGGTCTCGTTGAGGATTCTGAGAGGAGTTGTGAAAGATTGGATTTGACTCAATCAGTTGAAGAAGATTGAGGAAACATGGGAACGACATTCGAAAAAGCTGGAGGAAGCATGATTGAGGAAGTTCTTGAATGATTGAAAGGTCATATCGAGGATGGAATCGTGTAGTGGTGCCTCTGGCATTGAGGTATCGTTTCTGGAGTTTTGATCGACAATAACGGTAGAAATCTTCAAGACCTGAGTCTTCGTTATCTGAGTCGAAAATCAATACTGTTGCAGCAGAGTTGGCCGCTTGAAATAGTTGCTTGTGTTGAGAGGGTGCTTGTTGCATGATTGGTTGAGGTGAGGTGTGATGTTTGCTTGGTTTGACAAGAGGAAATGGATTGAACGGTGCAGCGTGAGCTGATGAGAGATGTGATTTAATTGGGTTATTTTGGAAATGAAGGATTTGGATGGAAAACCAGGGTTTTTCATTTTCAAAATCCGTTCGGTTTTTAGCTACCCCTTTTTGAAAACCCGTTGATTAGAAATTGTGGATTTGGCAATTTCTAATCAACGGGTTTTAATGGTGGATTTCGTCATATTTGATACCCCCTAATATTATTATTCTATTATTTATGCAAACAAGTTTATTGTCTCTCAGCTTTTATGACAATAATTTCTTAATCAATAATTTATACTTTTATTCCCTTTTTCTTAAAGTATCTTTATCATATGATAAAGTACTAGAAGGAGTAGGAATTTCGTGGTGGTTTGAGTGAGCTACCCCACTTAATTTTACATTCTGAGTTGATTGGTATAATAATATTTTATAATATGTTATTATTTACATTAGTAATACATTATTTTTATTGTATTTTGTAGTTTAGTCAGTGCTTAGGATACTCTGGAGTATCTCTAGGGCTGACAGTGGGCAAGTAGGATTAGGGTTGGTGCTGGCATTTGTATGTGGAATAGCTGGTGTATCTAGTGACACACATGGAGATCCATATGTGTTCAAAAATACAAGGCACCCTTCTTACTTGAAAGGATTTTCATGTGGAGAAATATCCTCAAGTGGCTGTACCAGGTTTACACAAGAGCTTTTTTCAAATACAACTTTGACATCTTTAATTAATTAATTTGACTTCTTGCAAATTTTTTTCTTCTTCTCTTCTCTTCTCTTCTCTTCTCTTCTCTTAATTTTCTTTGTTTTGTTTTCTTCATCAATTTAATTTAGTAATTGAGTTGCAAGATTGGTGTGGGAACTTGGATCCTTGACCTTTGCAGGAGATTGGTGTATTATATATGGGCATCTTTAACACTGCAACTGAATGGGCTCAGCCAGATGTAGCACAGTCCAACTGTTCCATTGAAATATGAATACACCCTCAGCTTCAAACATTTCAATCTACCTATTTGTGTGACACTTAACTCAATGAAACATTCAATAAAATCTTCAGAATTCCAAAGCAAGGGACCTTTTCTGGTGAGGAAATCCAAAAGGATCAGGAAAGAGCTTGAATGTGAAGCATGCAGCATGCAGGCTTGGAGATTCCCATGCCCCATGGTGCTACCTTAAAAAATACACACAACACCTCAATTTTTTCACTTGAATTGGGTATCAGCATATGTGGGAAGACATGTAGGCATTCAGGTCACTCTTCTTTGGAGGGTACCTGCTAACTGATTAAAATTGATATACATGCAAAAGGAGTAGGAATTAGGGGCACCTGGAAGTAACGGACCCTGTGTTGATTTTTACATAAATATTGGTTATCTGATAATACACCACAAGAAAAAATCTAGAAACTGCCAGCATTTGACATGAAGAAGCTCAAGGGAAGCTTGTATTGACACTCAAGTCTTTCTCAAATATTGTTTCTACCAAGCTTTGATGCACAGTCACTGTTCATCAAGGTGTATGATGGTGTCACATGGAGCTAAAATGGCAGTCACACTGAATTATTCTGAATGTTAACTTCTGGCAGTTTCTACAGTTTTTCTTTTAGTGATAGGGGTTATAAGATATGAGTGAATACACCATTGAAACCATTGAATTAGGCTTTTCAGCAATTCTTCACATTTGAGATTTCTGAACCATATTATAATGATATTGTCAGCCCTAGAGATACTCCAGAGTATCCTAAAGACTGACTTTAATGTAAAAAATAATAAAATATTGTATTAATAATAATATATCCTAGAATATTATTACAGAAATCAACTTTTCATACAAAACTAGGTGGGGTACCTCATTCAAACCACCACCAAATTCCCACTCCTTCTATTACCTTACCATATCTGTCAGCTATGTGTATGAAACACTGGCTTAATTTCTATAAATAAACCAGGTACTGTCACCATGCTGAAAGGTTATCTGAATAAATATGTATTTTACTCTCTCTATAGTGTCTGTCAGCCCTAGAGATACTCCAGAGTATCCTAAGCACTGACTAAACTACAAAATACAATAAAAATAATGTATTCCTAATGTAAATAATAACATATCATAAAATATTATTATATCAATCAACTCAGAATGTAAAATTAAGTGGGGTAGCTCACTCAAACCACCACTAAATTCCTACTCCTTCTAGTACTTTATCATATGATAAAGATACTTTAAGAAAAAGGGAATAAAAGTAGGGCATTAATAAAAAAACCCAGTTTTTCCGCGTTTACACCCGGTTTTCTGCGCAGCTGCGGCTGCGCAGTGCACCCGGTTTTCCGCATTTACACCCGGTTTTTTTTAATTTTTAATTTTAAAGCAAATAGCATGTGGAGGGCGGCATTTGATGCGCGTGACCTTCCCAATCATCCTCATTAAATATTTTATTTAAAACAAATGAAATAAACAAATAAAATAAGGAAAATAAACAAAACAAACAAAATAAAATTATGGAGGGCGGCATTTGATGCGCGTGACCTCCCCAATCATCCTCATTAAATATTTTATTTAAAACAAATAAAATAGGGCATTAATAAAACAACCCGGTTTTTCCGCGTTTACACCCGGTTTTACGCAGCGGCGACGTCCAAATTGCTGCGCAGTACGTTTTCGGCATTTACACCTGGTTTTTTTATTTAATTTTTTGCGGGCGGAATTTCATTATTTTTCAAAATTTTTAAATTGCTAAAAATACTTCTTGGAGTGTAGCATTTGATGGTATCTTTTATTTTCCAAAAAAACTATGTCTTCTATTTTTTTTGGCCAATCCACCGGGTTTTTTTTCAATTTAATGTTTTGCGGGCGGATTTTCATTATTTTTCAAAGTTTTAAATTTATTTATCATACTTACAGGGGTGTAAAATTTTATGGCAATTTTTATTTTGCAAAAAAAACAAGCATTCTATTTTTTTGGCCAATCCACCCGGTTTTTTTCATAAAAAAACCCCACGGCTCAATTTTCAGGATTTCTCAAAATTTTAAATTTTTTTAAAACACTTTAAGGGGTGTAGAATTTAATGTGACAAACAGTTTATTTTTAAATTCACTGGCTTTCTTTTTATCATTCTTGGACAGAATTTATTTCTAAACACCTTCACGCCTGTCTTTCAAGATATTTGGGGAGTTTTTAAATGGATTAATACACTTTAGAGGGTAAATAATTCATTGGAAACAAATACGGATTATAAAATTAACTTTTTATCAGATTTCATGACAAAGAAATGGAAATATAATGATACACAGCGGTATGGTACATTGTATGATGCTTTGGAGTGTTACATGTAAGATAATTATTACACATTACATATGGGTTCAGGAATGTAATTCAGGCGTAGATTCACCATTTGTAAGCATTTTCTAGTTGTTATCAGTAGTGTTTATAACAATTTCTCTTTCTTATACTTATTATTTGTGTGCGCATTCTTAGTCTGTACTAATGTCTCTTTGTTTTTTATTACATTTATTATTTATTAATAAATTATGACCTTGCAATTATGTCTCTTGCTTTTCATTTCATTTATTTATTTCATTCATTTCATTTATTCTATTTATTTTATTTTATTTTGTTTATGTTTATTTTGCTTGTTTTACTTACTTATTTAATCTGTTTAAATAAAATATTGAATGAGTTGGGGAGGTTGCGCGCATCAAATGCCGCCCTCCATAATTTTATTTTGTTTTGTTTTGTTTATTTTCCTTGTTTTAATTGTTTATTTTAATTGTTTTAAATAAAATATTGAATGAGGATGATTGGGGAGGTTGCGTTATTCATAAATCATTAACTTGCAATTATGTCTCTTGCTTTTAATTTATTTATTTAATTTATTCATTTCATTTATTCTATTTATTTAATTTTATATCATTTTATATCATTTTATATTATATTATTTTGTTTATTTTCCTTGTTCTATTTATTTATTTTATTTGTTTTGGGGTCACGCGCATCAAATGCCGCCCTCCACGTTCTATTTGCTTAAAAATTAAAAATTAAAAAAAACCGGGTGTAAATGCGGAAAGCCGGGTGCACCGCGCAGCCGCAGCTGCGCAGAAAACCGGGTGTAAACGCGGAAAAACCGGGTTTTTTTATTAATGCCCATAAAATAAACAATTAAAACAAGGAAAATAAACAAAACAAAATAAAATTATGGAGGGCAGCATTTTAAATAAGTAAAATAAACAAAAGTAAATAATATACAATTAAACAAATAAGAATGAATGAAATGAATAAAATTAATCAATTAATTAAAAGCAAGAGACATAATTGCAAGTTAATGATTTATGAATAACGCAACCTCCCCAATTATCCTCATTCAATATTTTATTTAAAACAAATAAAATAAATAAGTAAAACAAGTAAAATAAACAAAACAAAATTAAATTAAATTTAACAAAATAAATGGAATAAATGAAATGAATAAAATAAATAAATAAATTAAAAGCAAGAGACATAATTCCAAGTTAATAATTTATGAATAAATAATAAATGTAATATTCCATTTCTTTGTCATGAAATCTGATAAGAAGTTAATTTTATAATCAGTATTTGTTTCCAATGAATTCTTCACCCTCTCAAGTGTATGAATCCATTTAAAAACTCCCTGAATATCTTGAAAGACAGACGTGAAGGTGTTTGGAAATAAATTGAGTCCAAAAATCATAAAAGTCCAACCAGTGATTTAAAAAAAAAACTGTTAGTCACATTAAATTCTACACCCCTTAAAGTGCTTTAAAAAAGTTTAAAAAAATGTTAAAATGTTGAGAAATCCTGGAAATTAAGCTGTGAGGATTTTGTATGAAAAAACCGGGTGGATTGGCCAAAAAAAATGGAAGACATGGTTTTTTTGCAAAATAAGAATTACCATAAATTTCTAAACCCCTGTAAGTATGAGAAATAAATTTAAAACTTTGAAAAATAATGAAAATCCGCCCGCGAAAAATTAAATCAACAAAAAACCGGGTGGATTGGCCAAAAAAAATAGAAGACATAGTTTTTTTGCAAAATAAAAATTACAATAAAGTTCTACACCCCTGTAAGTATGATAAATGAATTTAAAACTTTGAAAAATAATGAAAATCCGCCCGCGAAAAATTAAATTAACAAAAAACCGGGTGGATTGGCCAAAAAAAATAGAAGACATAGTTTTTTTGCAAAATGAAAATTACAATAAAGTTCTACACCCCTGTAAGTATGATAAATGAATTTAAAACTTTGAAACATAATGAAAATCCGCCCGCAAAAAATTAAATTAAAAAAAAACCGGGTGGATTGGCCAAAAAAAATAGAACACATAGTTTTTTTGCAAAAAAAAAAATACCATAAAATTCTACACCCCTGTAAGTATAATAAGTAAATTTAAAATCTTGAAAAATCATGAAAATCCGCCCGCAAAAAATTAAATAAAAAAACCGGGTGTAAATGCGGAAAACCGGGTGTACTGCGCAGCAATTTGGACGTTGCCGCTGCGTAAAACCGGGTGTAAACACGGAGAAACCGGGTTTTTTTATTAATGCCCTAAAAGTATAAATTATTGATTAAGAAATTATTGTCATAAAAGCTGAGAGACAATAAACTTATTTGCATAAATATAATAATAATAAAATTATGCTTATAAGAAAGAAATTACCTAAGTGCGTGGTAATTTCCCAGTATTGTTCTATTAAATTAATTGGCCCATGATGTGATTGGTTATAAATACATGTCATGAGTTCATGGGGACATAGAAAATACTGTGCTCAATTCAATACAATTCCCATTACATCATGGTACATTTGAATTGTAATACATTAGAGCAGAATTTAGAATAAACATTCTAGAACCTTCCTCAAGTAACCTCTAGAATATAAAAGGAGGCCATTTCTGGCCTAGGATTGGTTCCTCAGCATATTCCCCCAGTACCATATTTGTAAGTACTCTGAATATTCTCCTCCTGCTTTTAGAGTAGTGTTATCCCCTTTATCCAACCCACCTTATTTACTGGACTAGTTATCAAGCTATCTTAGAACCTCCCCATCTTAGACCTTGGACTATTCCTTATAAAGCAGTTGCTGCAAGACTACCACCTCTGACAGTAGCCAATCAGCTCAAGTGCTTGCCAGATGCTCACTAGGAATTCCTATTGCTATATCTTACCCAAAACAACACAGAATAGCCAAACCTACACGGTAAGCTATTGGTCTTCTCCAATTGAGTGGTTTGTATATCAAATCTACAATTATAAGGAGTTTTAGGTTATCCTCTTTGCATAGTTTGGACACTATAGAGAGAATAACATACACATTTACTCAGATAACCTTTCAGCACAGTGACAGTACCTGTCTTATTTATAGAAATTAAGCCAGTGTTTCATACACATAGCTGTCAGATATCCATGGTTTTCAAAAAAGGGTAATTTTCAAAAACCAGTTAATTAGATAATTGTGTATTTGTTCATACTTGATACCCCCCAATACTCTAAGTTTTTATCATTTCATTGTATTTTTACTTACATATTTTTGAAATAGTATAAGGGGGTATCAAATATGACCAAATCCACCATTATCTAATCAATTTTGTTTTAGAAAATCCACATTTTCTAAAAACCTTAGATATCAATATAAAATGGTTCAGAAATATCAAGAGTGGATTATTGCTGAAAATACCAATTTACTGCTTTTAATGGTGGATATAGTCATACTTGATACCCCCATATCTCTTTTTCTTATTTATGAATAAATTTTATAATCTGTGGTAATCATGACAGGTTTTATCTGCCATAGTAGCAAGCTGAAAATGTGTTTGTATTATGTCAGGGACCTCCAACTTGGAGGTCTCTGAGATCATCAGCCATCACAGAGTGTATGGCCCTCTGATAGCTGGTTTCAGACACTCAGTCACTAGCCTGCATACCTACCAATACCTTGGAACACTGGAGTCCAATTGTTACAGAATCACTTATGCAGAACAAAAAATTCATCATCAAATCTTAAGTTCAAAACCCACCCATTTCATATTTTATATATATAAGTATTCTTATTTTATAATTAGTATTTCCATAAAAACAAATCAAGCATTAATACCAATTAAAAAAAAATCCAAATAAGTAGGTGAGACAATTATCTTCCATTGTATTTCTCCTTTTGAAAAAAAATTAAATATGATTATCACTGCTTGAAAGGAGATTAAATTCACTCCAGGGAATACAAACCCTTTAAGTTTTTGCCCTGGGGTTCTTTTTTTGTGTAATATATAAGAGGAAGTTCTTTCATACACAGAAAAGACGCTTCCCCAGATTATTACCATACAAACCCACCCACCTTAGTATTAATTAGTGAGTGGGGTCCTACATATAATCCTCCCACCTTTCCCATCCTACACCAAAATTCACCTTCCTTTTCCCCTTTTCTCTTTTAAAACATATTACTTCCTAGTCACTAGTGTTTTAACACACTGAGTGAATAGGATTCCACTAAGTGTGTCAAAAGGAAGTGTTCAGGAGCTGGAGCTGGCTGATTTACTGTTGTGTCCCTTCCCTCTAATTAGAATTAAAGGTGCTAGCCCCTCTGTTGTAAGCATTGAAGAGGCTTCATTCCCACTGGCTGCGTCATATATAGTGTGATATTACTTAATATCAGTTTATATTGTATAAACTTGACATTTTGCATATTCAACTTCTGATCACATAAGAGACAGAAGCTGACAGCTGGTATTACTCTCTGGATGGCCAGTAATGGCAATTGGAGAGCTTTCAGTAGAGGAATACCAAATCCTCCCACAATACCCAGAGAATTGTTTCTGATGGAGAGTTTACTGGGTTCCAAGATATTTTTCCACCAGTTTTGCCTTGGAATGTCTGGGCTTTGATTTGTTCTTTGGGATTTTGTGTTGGTAAGAAATGCTCCACCCGCCTGAAGCTGGAGCATCCCTAGGATTCCATATCACTGACTGAAAAATAAATAGGCACAGATGCCTGCAGTTGACATGCAGCAACTCTAATAGAGCTGGTGGTTTTACTCCAACCTTTCTCAATGGGTGAGTTGACTAAGCTTCAATGCCCAGTCTTGAGTTTACAGCTGTGAGATCCTGTGTGACAGATGTGACTCAGAGCTCCCTCATTTCTCTCTCTCTTGCAACCTCTTCTTCTGGACAACCATCACATCCCTTCCACTCTTCTTCCCCATATTTATCTTTCTTCTTTCCCTCCTCCTTCTTTCCAATATCATACATCCTCATTCTTAGATTTAACATCTTCCCTTGACTATATGCTCCCTGATCCTTTGCCTTTGTTCAAGCTAATCTATCATCTACATTCTCTGATCTATTGACTTTGTTTGAGCTATTTTATCATCAACATCAGGCACAACTTTCTCCTCCAACTTGGTGAGAAAATTCACTCACAATCAACTTCCATCAAATTCAGCTCATCTTCATTTGCTTATCTTATCTGATTCTTGATTTCATGCACTAGCTCCTGTGCCACTTCTTCTATCTACTTTAGTCTAAGGTTGTCTTTAATCTACATATAACTAAGCAAATGGCCTTTGCGAGCCAAACAAACCCTGACAAGGTTGTACAGTTTCTAACGCCGAGGGCGACATGACCTGTTCAGTTTCTAACGCCGAGGGCGACATTAAAGAAACTTAATTGAATTTTTTTTTCGCTTTTTTTTGCTTTTTTTTTGCTTTTTTTTTCGCGTTTTTTTTCCGCTTTTTTTTCGCTTTTTTTTTTTGCTTTTTTTTTCGCTTTTTTTCACTTTTGTCAGTTTTTTTTCACTTTTTTTTTCACTTTTTTCACTGTTTTTCACTTTTTTTCACTTTTGTCACTTTTTTTTTGCACTTTTTTTTGCACTTTTTTTTGCACTTTTTTTTGCACTTTTTTGTTGCTCCTGTTTTGGCTCTTTTTTTTTGGCTGTTTTTTTTTGGCTCTTTTTTGCTTTTTTGTTTTGTTTTCTGCTTTTGCTTTTTTTTTTGGCTTTTTTTTTTGGCTTTTTTTTTGGCTTTTTTTTTGGCTTTTTTTTGTTCACTATTTTTTTGTTTTCTGTTTTTACTTTTTTGTTTTGCTTTTTTTTTGCTTTTGTTGTTTTGTTTTGTTTTGTTTTGTTTTGTTTTGTTTTGTTTGTTTTGCTTTTTTTTTGTTTTGCTTTTTGTTTTGCCTTTTTTGTTTTTGTTTTTGCTTTGTTTTTTGCCTTCTGTTTTTGCAATTTTTTTCCCTCTTTTTTCTTTTTTCTTTTTTCTTTGCTCTTTTTTTTTTTTTTTTTTTTTGCTCTGTTTTTAATTCTCTTGCTTTTTTTTTGCAAGAGCTGTATTCTTTTTCTTTTGTCCCTCTTTTTGTTTTGCTCTGTCTTTTTCTGTTTGTTTTACATACTTATTTGGTCATTTTTTTTTGACATGTGCACACTTCTTCACTAAAGCAACCAATACTGTTGCCAACAACCAATAACACATTATAACAACCAATCATGTTGCTACCAACCAAAGTACATATATTGTAGACTGTTGCTGGCAACCAAGTCACATTATTTAATTAATGTTGCTACCAACAGCTACCAACAACTAATTAATCAAACTGCTGCTACGCTTTCTCCAGCCACAAATAGAGCTCTTCTTCACCTGACATCTTCCGCTCCCCAATTATATCCCACTGTTACTACCATCATTCTTCAAAATAATAATCCACCACATACTCTTATTGCATCTGACACATACTCTTGTTGCATTTTACTTTTCTGCTCCCATTAATCTACAATGAACTGGAATATTGATGAATTGAGAAGAGCATACAACAGGGAAAGAAATGCTAGGTTTTGTCAAAGGGACTTGAATTCTCTACTCAATCTGCCCACCACCCCTAACCCCAATCATTTCCACCATCCATCATCTCCTGTAACTAATTATTATTTTTTCAACTCTCACAATTCTCCAAGTCATCAGCACTTCCAATGTAGTTTAATCATTAATCACCACCCTTCCCATATTCAGCATCTACACAATGACCCTCAAACACACCATCCACATTCCCATCAATTCTCTCAACATTCTCATCAAATCTCTCACCAACTCCAATCCTCAAGGTCCCGTCCAATCTCTCAGCAAGTTCCATCCCCAATGTCCCAGCAAATATCTTATCAACTACCAGCCTCAGTTTCTCATCAGAGATCTCATCATATCCATTCACTTACTCCCCATCAAAACTACCATTCAACTCACTCCCCAATCCAGTTGAATCAAAATCATGTCCCATCACAAAGGCATCCATTGTCTCAAATCACTCAACTGATGTCTCATAACCACACCCGTGGAATTACCAATTAGACCAATAGAATTAATAAAACTCCTAAATCTCCCTCCAGGGTTTCCATTTCTAACTTGGTCCATTCCCAAAATCTTTCTCCCAAAAATCAGATTAATATCAATGCCAACTATGATAACTCCTCAAACCTTCCTTCTGTAGAGCAAACATCACACTTGGAGGATGATATTCCAGAAACCAATTGGGAACAGCTTCTAAATCAGGTTGATCATCATTTTTCCCAGATTGGATTTGAAAATCCTGCAGGTTCTGTTTTGGATGACCATCCTTTAATGAATGAAAATGAAAACTATGTAGCCAAAAACATTCCCCAGATAAATTTTTGCAGGGTTGGGTTCCAAGTTTCAGACCACACACACTGAGAAGAGAGAGGCAATGTCCATTATGCCAGGCCATACTATTTCAAGGCAAGACAAATGCCCTCTGCCGTTTCTCTGGGAGGATCAACATAAATCAACCACTCCCTCCTACAGATTTACTCCAGCTTTTCAAAGATGCAACTCAAGACCACTTGCCTCAAGGAAATCAACTGATAAGTTCCATACATTTTACGAATAGCAGCTATGCATTTACTTCACTTGGTATAAATTGTGCTACAAGATCTGCTTTGAACAACCAAGGACAAGGTATATATACTTTCAAGGTGAAGGAGGAAATTCACCACAATATTGGAAGCTTCATGCCAATGTCTCAGGAAGTCCCAAAATTCTTGCAGCTCTACATATACAATAATGGACATGAGTTTGAAAATCTTCATATTCATGGTCAACATTTCCTCCCAGAGCTTATGACAAGGATTCAATAAATACTTCACTGGTGCAATCCTGTCATACGCCAGTTTGAGCATTTAGCATCTGAAATCACTCCAAACCGCTAAGGCTTACAGAAACGGCAACAAATGTGGACCAAAGAGTTTATCACCTCCCAATAGGGGACCAAATTGCAGCCATCTGGGTAGAAGGTATTTCTTTCTTTTTCACTTTCACTAAGTTGTCATGCTCTGAAATTTCTTACCGTGAAGGCAATGTCCCTTTGAAAACAGCCACAAGGGATGTTATCATCAAGTATTGTGGTCAATCCCTTGCAAGAGTATCTGAATTAGACAGCAAATATGACCCTCTCCATTATGTGCTCTTACATCCAAATGGAGATCTTGGTCAGAGTCCTGAACTCAAGCAGGAAATGCCACTTTCAACTGCCTTGAAATATTATTCTTACAGATGGCCTTCCGCAATCCATCAACATGTGTGCAGCTGGGGATCCTCACTTTCAGCAATTTTCTATCTGTTGGAAATGTAGAAGGTATCACTGATTTTTCAAACAAGATACAGCTGCCTGCTTCAATGGTAATTCATGGTGGATCCTACAAGGAAAATTTGGATCATCTCATCACACAACTATTCCCACATATTTCCAGGTCTTTCTCCCAACATGATTACTTTTTGGACTGGGCTATTCTTTGCTGCAAGAATGTTTCAGTCAACCATATAAATGCTAGGATCTTGCAAGATATTCCATCAGAAGACAGGAATTATAAAATCTATGATTCAGTGGAAGATGACCCCCAAAGCCTACACTTACAGGAATAAATAAATAGTCTAACAATTTCAGGCTTTTCACCTCACATTTTGAAATTGAAAAGGGGCTTCCCAATAATAATGCTGAGGAACCTTGATAGAACAATGGGACTGCATTGATTGTGGAAAACCTGGGCCCAAATGTTATTCAGCAAAGGTAATTTCAGGAAATAGAGTCAATAACTTGGTGGCTATACCACACATTCCCTTCATATCAGACCCTGATGAGTCTGTATTGCCTTTCAAGCTCATACGGAAACAATTCCCCGCAAATCTACGGAAACAATTCCCCGTAAATCTGGCTTTCTCAATAACTATAAACAAATCTCAAGGCCAGAAAATTGGAAATGTAGGTATTGTACTTCATGATCCTGTATTTAGTCATGTACAACTCTATGTTGCATTGTCACAAAGTAAGTCCAGCCGTACTACAAAGGTAGTAGTCCCTCAACCTGAATTTGGCCTTCCTTCATATGAAACATCAAATATTGTTTACAATGAGGTTCTTTCAAATGTACAGAGGCAATAGTTATATTAATATTTTTAGTTTCTCATCCTTTTTGTTTTTTTTGCTTCATAATTTCATTTCTTTTTGATTTCAACATGAAATGTTATCTTTGTTCTTATATTTCCACAAATAAAATATTGTGCACCTTTCTCATCAAGCCCCTTTTTCTAAACCTCCCTCCCCAATCCCCAAAATTGGGGGCTATGCCCTCGTACTTTTATAATAAAACAACAAAACTCCTGTGCTAAATCTCTTAACTTCTTTTCATTACTTCTGCTTGATCTTTTTGCTACCATTCTGGTTTCAGTTTTTGGCCATAAATCTCAAATTCTCATACACAGTCACAGTCACATGTGTAAACAGGTTGAGATACAATGGCAGCTTGGTTGGAGCATGTTGCATGTCAACTGGAGGTAGTTGAGCCATTTTTCTTTTGCAGTGGTATGCGCCTGCCTTTGCATTGAAGTAAACCCTTGTCCCTGCAGTTGGGACCTCCATCAGATTCTTGGTCAGCAGTTGTTACATCCTCAATGCTGGATGAATGACAGTTTGCCATTGTTGTTGACAAATCCACCCTGATCCTCAATGTGCACATAGTATACAGAGCGACTCCTGAGTCATGACAAGGCAGACATGCCATTTCAAGTGGTAGAAAAACGTTAAGAAGAAGGATTTCAGGAACCCAACCATATAATACGAGAAAATGAGAAAGGAATTAACAATGCAGATATACATACAAGCAGATCAACAGTTTCAGCGCTTTCTTGTGCGTTCATAAACAAACAAAAAATCAGTACCTTGGATATATGTACAGGGACACGACATACAAAGAGATAGGGGGGGATAACAAGAAGTAAAAGGACCCATGAGATTGCTAAAAAAAAAGTAAATAACAAAAAATAAACATTAACCGAAGCTTTTCAGTTCAATAGACGGCATGGCGGGATTAGAGGATACGAGTCCCTCGGCGCCAGAAGAGGAAGCCTTGCTGCTGTTAATAGAACCTCTGAGGGCGGATTCAAGGCTAGATTTCTGGTCGGATTCGAGACAATTCATTGCCTGTTTGAAGTTGACCGGGTCAGTTGAAGCTAGTTGCAAGACTAATGAGATGCCCATCTTTCGCAACTCTGGTAATCCTTCGGATTCGATCACTTTCAGATACAGTGGTAGGAATATCACTAATGCTTGTTGTCCTACGGATTTCCGAATATTTATTTTGATCAAGTTAACTTGGTATAAAATCCATAACAATCATGAAAATAAGTACTAACGTTTTTCGGATGGGAGCAAGCCAACGATCCCAGAAAAGATCTTGAGGATTTCGACGACCATTGATATTCGAATTGTTTCTACCTTTTTCTGTTGCTCATCAACTTTTTGTTGCTCATCAACATTCTGTTGGGAGAATTTGAAAATCAATTCATAATAGCTTGGTAGAAGGCGTGTTAGAGCCACTTGAGTGATCGAAGAAGGAAAGCCCCGCTTGATGGTAAGAAGTAACGATTTCGAACAATGTAAGGCTGTTGCCCCAACCTAAATTGTTTTAAATCGTCACGCCATCAGAGATGATCGTCACTATGTTGGATTCTAGAGTTCGTTTCTAACGGATGGGGACAAAAGAAGCGACGAACCTCTGTTGTGTCATTCAAAAACAATTTGGATAGGATTGAACAATAGTCTTCGAGGGCAGCTCGACTGATTTGAACCTCAGGAGATGTCGATGTGAAGACGAGAACACATGCGAGAAGATTGTTGCGAATTTTCATCGATATTGCCGCACTTTTTTCTCCAATTCTGCGGGAAGCCTCCTCAATATTTTGAAGAGTTTGGATGATGAAACCGTGAAGCACATGTGTTAAAACCTTAGAATCGGTGGGTTTTAATGTGCCACTTTCAACCTTAGCAGGATTCGAAAATGCCCTGTCGATCAACAATTTCAAAGCGGGCAACGTAGGCCCTGCTAAATCGACCACGGCCGAGCTACTACTACTGTTACCGCCATCCTTCAGGCTCTCTAATCAGTTGATGGTTACAGCAAATAGTAAGTGGATGTATGAAGTTAGCATTGGGAGAAAAGCGGTCAATTTGGAGAATTGATTTTATCACCAAGGAAGCTTTGGGTATTTGAAGGAAGTCTAATTTACCACTGTATAGACCTAGTAGTACTCCATAAATCTGTTCACGACTGGATTGTGTACTCTTGTCAGCCAAATCGGCACAAGCGGTGAAAGCAGCAATGACCAGAGCAGCATAATTCGCCACGTTTTTTCGAGCTTCCGAGAAAAGTGAATCGAAAAAAAAAAATGCAGAATTGACACATCATATCAAAAGGCTATGCTGGTAAAAGATGCTGAGAAAAAGATTAATTGAATCTGGTGCTAACCTTTGGAAGCCGCCATTGAAGACATCCCAGGGTTGGAATTGATTAGAACTTGGACGATGACTCTGAGGCATTGGTTGAGTTGTAGCCTTCAGACAGCAACCGCCCAAAAAAGATGTCAGACAATTATATCGGTCAAGATTATTGACGGGACTGATAAGACTCTAGCAAGAGAGAAAAACAGGGGAGGTTTTCTTACTCTGCTTGAGAATTGTATTCAACTGGACCTGAGCCTGTCGAACTATGAGCGAGTTGCATGATACAACGGACGACCAAAACTTGAACTCGGGCAGATTCGGTGGCGGTCAATCGATAGCACAAGTTACAGATCTCTCCAAAGACCGCGTTATCTTTCTTAAGCCCTTCCGATCCAACCACCTCAATTTGAAGAAGAGCGTCCAGGGAGAACAAGGCAGTTTCCATTGTTTGGGCGGTGACCGAAGACGGATCTTCCGTCCCGATAGACGCTGTCGTCGCTGCTGCTTCATAGACTAATCCAAGCAAGACGCGGAAATGTAGTGCTGGTTCCGTGCGAGGCTCGACTGGTTCGGGCCGCTGTTCGGGATTTGACAGATCGACTCCATTGAGGGCTTGAAGAATGATAGGATTTTTGGCTTTGATCAGTGAAGCAGTGGCTTTTATGATTTTGAGCCACGCATTCTCGTAGTAAGGCAATGAAATCTCGCGGTATAAGCCTCCTTGTAAGCTATCGATTGTCAGGGATGGAGAACCTAAATTTGAACTGGAATCTTCATCCGATTTTAGTCGCGCGTATTCCATCAAAGAAGCTACCCAGAGTGGACACAGCAATGTCAGATGAGGTGTTATCACCTGGCTCAGATACGCTTGATGGATCGAAATCACTTGGAACTCCGCCCACGCTGCATAAACAGCTGTCTTGATCATAATCGATGCCGTTGCACTAAAGTCTTTCATTTCCCCGAGTGAAGTGATTTCCGATTCTGGGGGTTGGATGAAGACACAAACATAAAGCAGCAGTAAATCTCAAAAAATTTGGGAAACAGAAACGTATACATTAACTGACCTCTACAGCTCTCTAAAGCCGAAGTTAGTAACTTTAAGATCCTACCCATCTTATCGATTTCCTTCACCACACCCGAGCCAACAAAGACAGCGCAGACTTGAATGGCAGATGCTAAAACCTCGGGGAAAGAGTCGTGTGAAAATGCTGGAGTGAGAGCGGCTGCGATCGGTGCTTGGTGTTGTTCTAGTAATGGCGAGTCATCGAAGTCCAGGTCACTGGATCTTTTGAAGTTCTGAAGAAAAAAGAGGTTGTTCAGACAGATCGTTTAGGGACAGAGAAAATCTTTCGGGACTCATTTACCTCAATCACGTCACGCAAAACGTTTAAGCCCTCTAATCTGATTTCCATGATGTTGGCAGTTGAAGCGGTGAAGGCCATTTTGATCAAATCAGAAACTCGACAAAACATCAACGATTTGAAGTTCATAGAAAAGCCTTTGGATTTAGCAGCTTGGACACTGAAATGTTCAACCTTCTTACTCCTGATGACCGTGAGGAAGACTTCGCGTAAACATTGGAGGGCAAATAGCTGAGTTCGCCAACGAGACGTGGTCGCCCTGACTTTGTTATGGTGATTACTGCTTGAGCCTGAGGTATCTTGGCCAAGATCAAGTCCCTGTGATTCTTCGTCGATGAACATCATCACCGTCGGTCCAACTTCATGAACAACCGATGCTTGAGCCGCAGTAGTTCGTGAGATGATTCGCATACACAAGTCAATCCATGCAGATGGATTCGAATCAGCGGTTTGTCTCAGCCAACTCTTAATCGAATGCCGCACGCCCTCGATAGTAGGGTCATCATCTAATATCGAAAATAAATTCACAACCAATTTGTCGCCGCCTAACTTCGACATCACCATCGCGTTCTTTTGAACTAGCTGGTATATCGAATTGATTGATGCAACTTTCAAAGTTCTACGATTGGATGATAGATGCTTGAGTAGCGTTTGGACGAGCTTCTGAAGATTGATTGATTCTATTGAAAACATCATAAAGTGTTGAATTGACTTCAAAGCTTCCACCTTAATTCCTTCATCGATCTCTTCGTTTAACTCTTCATTCAAGAGTTGAACCAACGTTTTAGACTTTCCAGAACTGGACAGTTCAGGACCCAAGACTCCGATTATTGCATTCAAGATCTTGGAAAAGTTCTGATAACTCGGTAAACTGGCCCGTAGATTGACGTAACCGATCCCACCTGATTCAATCTCGTGAGAGTCACTGCAATAGAGCCTGACAACCATCCCCAGAGTTGAATTCAAAAATGGTGTGTAGGAGAGACCAGCGGTATGAATGACTTCTGATAACGCCTTGAGAGCCCAAAAATGGACTGATGGATGTGGATCGGCACTCAAAGACATTAATACGTCCACGACCGTCTTAAGTGTTGCACCGGCAGAGAGCGATCCGACTTGGGTGTAAATTTGACTAAACGCCAAGGCGTACCCGGATCGAGAATCTGGATCAGTATTGGTCACAACTTGAGTCACACAATGTTGAATTTGGGATAACATGAACGTATTTCCCCCCAGTGCACAAGCCCGGCCAAACGTTTGAGCGGCAGCGGCACGCAGACGAGCGTCCGAATGAACGAGTGCTTCTTTGAGTATGTCCTTCATCAAATTCACGACTGCGGGGTCCCAGTGTTTAGACTTCCCTAAAAAAGTGGAAGACATGCATGATTTTGCTGCCAATAACATAGCCGTCACCGAATTAACTAGAATAGCCATCTTTCTTCCGGGATTTCTCTCTAGTTTAGACGAGTGACTAAATTTGCAAAGACGATCGATGAGCATTGATTGTTGATTGGTCGTCACAAGCGGGAAATAGAGCGCAAATAACTCCAATGCGGCGTCAACTGTGGCGGTCGTAACGGGTGGAGCGGGCAAGATAGCATGTGAGCCCAGTGCTCGGACCGGACCATCGACTGATTGAGGAGTACAAATCACTAATGAATCATGCTCGTTACTTTCGATGCATGGTTGCTGTAAGACAGAAGCGACTGAAACTTCAGCCAAATCTCGATTCAGCCAATCAGTCATCAAGCTATCAACCCTGTTTGAGATGCTGGCGTCGCCCTGTTCGCCGCTGTTTAAACATTCGTTTTCCGTCAATAAGCTGGTGACACCAAAGCTGAAGCCGTCAATCGAGTCCCAAACACTAATGAAACTACCAGTGCTGGCGCTGATGGCAGCTTGCACGGATGATCCAGTGTACTTTTCCGGATCGGCAAACAGAGCAAGCGAGGTTTCTAGCAATGACATTTGAAGGGATTCTACGGAAGCCATCGATATCTTACTCAACGCTGTAAAACATTGAAAAACGCGCCTTCGTAGCAGCAGCTCCCAGTGTGCAAAGCCCAACTTGGAGTTAGCGAAGACAGCTGGTTCTTGATCTGTTTGCGGGTATTTTTTTTCGAATTCAGAAATGAAGGAGAGAGCATTACTGAGCATCATCACGATTCTACGAGCAATGTCGAGTGTTACCAGCTTTTCCCCATCGTGTTGTAAAAAGTTAAGGATGGAAGTGAGAGTACATTCTCGGAGGTGCAAGAGGAAACTCCATTCCGCATCGCTTCGGGCTTGAACAGTGTTTGCGTCTCTTGCTGCTGGCTTGGGTAAGGCATTCTTCCACAAAAGAAGTAGCTGAGGAAGGTGCATTCGAATGAAATTGGGACCAAGAGTGGTCAGCGCACTAACAAGAATCCATGCCACTTGGATTTCGACGATCGAGATATGCAGTTCGTGAGCTCCGCTTTCCTTCAACAATTGGATGGCCAGCGACATAATCTTAGAAGAGACGTCGAAGGAGACGTATAACGGTCGTAATGAAATCAAAGTGATCAATGCGGCTAGTCCGTGCGCATGACCGATGGCACGTTTGTGAGCATCTGAAGGGCCGCCCGGATGGCCTAGGTGTAGCAAATCCTTATTGAGTAACTCTAATACGTTGTTCAACGTACTAGTCAACTTTCCAGGTGCAACCAGACAGTATGTTCGGAGGCACAAAGCTGAAGAAATTTGGACTGAATACGAGGGGTGACCCAGTAGACGGATGAGTGGGTTGTAGAGAACTTCTTGAATTGGCTGGGTTGCGCAACCAACTTGCTTCAGTAGACCAGATACTTCGTTGAGTGCAATGACCAGGGCGATTTTATTTGGAGGTTGATGAGTCGGCATTAAAGCCGGCCATTTGTTGATGATAGATGACGAAAGTTCTCGGATCGCAACGATCTGTCCCTGTTCAGAGAGTAGGCGCACCGAAATCACATCGCGTAACAGAATGCTGGCTAGTTTGCGGGAAACCAATGCATCATGCCTAGTAATAGATAGTGTTGGGTTTGTGTAAGGAGATGATTTTCCGCATCCAATGTTAAAGATAATATGGTTTAGTATTTCGGGATAAAACTGCTCGACCCAATTGGTACCAAGAAGGGTGAACAGAGTGGCTTGGGCATCGATCAGTCCATTTCGAGCCTGGCGAGAGGTATAGGGCTTGCAGTATTGATTATTCAGCAATGAAAGCATCTCGTCAGGTGTCAATAGAGTCTTCCCCTTTTCTTCCGCTGTCATAGTCGTAGGGTATGGATCTTCCTCGTCATGTTCCTGGCCTTCTTTGTTCTTCTTGGCTTTGTTGTGTGTACTAGAAGGGTTGGAAGATGTGACTGCAGATCCGAAGACTTGAGTTGAAGCGAGCAAACTGGCGATTAGTTTGGATAAAGACCTTCGGGTATCGAAATCGACACCCTCGAGACTTTTGAAGCAGATTTCTAGACAAGCTTCGATATCATTCAGAGAGCTTATTAAATCCAATGATCTATCTGAAAGAGTCAGGAGGCAATCCGCACTGCCCCGGACGATAGAAAACGTTTTGTCGGTCATTGAATACCGCAGTGTTTTCAGAATCTCCCTTGCAAGATTGTCGGTAGGCGAGAGGGTTTTTGAGCCAGCAGTTAGTGAACAATTCAGGCAAAACAAGGCTTGAGATCGGAGGATGGGCGGCTGCAGAGGATAAATCAAGGTAATATGGATCAGCGAGGGAAGGATACAAGACGAAAATGATCAGAACTTGCGTTGGTTGTTGTTTTGAGTACCCGGATTGCAACCATCACACTCTCCGCAAATTGCGACATAACTTGGGAGCCATGCGCCTTCATAAGTTCGCCTACCACATGAAAACTGGCACTAAAAATTCAAATATTTTGAGTAAAGCAAAAACAAAGGCCGGGAAATTTTGAAAAAATAAGTAGAGGGAGAGACATACGTACATTCTATGAAGCCTATTATCCGGTGAACCTTTGGCAGTTTCAGTGCCAGCCACTTTCAGCAAGGCTGCGATTACATCGAATAGGGTCCTCCGTTCGGCTCTATCAACTTTTTCAATGGATTTTTTCTTTCAAAAAATTGTTGTCGGATGGATCGAGATATTAAGCGCTATGCAGATGGCTTACACAATTTGACGAAAACCCTTGCAACAAGATGACGAATGGGTCTTCCGGGTTTTGGGGCAGGTTGTGAAGTAGGTGCGACCTGTGTGATGATCCTAATCAGATCTGATTCTAGTTGGGCTTGAAGTGATTTTAAAGCAGACTAAAGACTCCCGAGGAATTTTGAAAAGGGTCAATGAGATGGGTAAAGAGAGACTGTCAGTGATATGCTTAATCATCTAGAGGATCATATATCTCTAGAGCTCACCTCTTCAGCCCGTTCAATGTTTGATTCCAAATTTTTGAGCCAGTGTAGTAACCAAATTTCGCCCCGATCGACCAAAGTTTCAGTGGCAAGGTCCTCAAAATTCAGTCTGACCAGCTTAGTTTGATTTTCCGAACGATCAGGATCCGAGCTACTGATATCTTTACTCTTAGAGCCGGTCATGACGAATTCTTTCGGAGGTTTTCAGTGGGTTTTGATGGTTATAGCTAGTTGGTGAGTGAGGTGTTTTAAGTTTACTCTAAACCCCCGAATATTCGGGTATTGGAGACCGACATATTAGCCCAGTTCTCACGAAATCCTCTGATTGATTTCCATACAACAAAGGAAGGAGAGTTTTAGTGAGAGTAACAAGGTGGAAACCTAATCTATTGTCTTGTCTATTGGGTGTTATTTGCTTGTCACCAGGTCTGTTGCTTTATCTCTTCCTCTTTCATCTATCAGTTTCCTTTCTCATAGATTTCATCTCTATGGTAGGGTCATACTCTGGCAACATGGTTGGGAAAACCTAAGGTTAGAAATAGAGATGATCCAATTTTATCAGTTTCTCTCTCTTGTGTCTCACATCTCATCAACTTGTCAGTTTGTGCTTACTTGTACTCTCTTTGTTAGCTCACCAAGGTGTTATAATAACTTATACTCTGACAAAATGGTTTGGAAAATGGAAAATGTTTGCTTATCAACTGCTTCCCATTAAATCACCATTCAATACCCAGGGGCACAAGAACAACAAAAAAACTCTGAAAGCTTTACAATTATCGGAAGAAGAAGAAGAAAAAAAAATAGTTTTCAGAATGCTAGTCAATTTTGTTCTCTCACATCATTATGTTTGTAAGCCCAAAAAACAAAAAACAAAAAAAGAAACTAATATTCTCATTTGATTACATACAGTAGTGAGCTGGTCTTGATTTGCCTTAATCAGTAAATAATGAATAACTTCATTAGAAAATTCCTCATTGGCTCATCCCATTAAGTTGTAATGGTGAAAGAAGCAATGCATCCAATGAAGATTCTAGCAGAATATAATCAAGAAAAATCCTGCCACACAACTTTAACGTTCAATGGTTTAGGTCTTACTTTGTGTTTGGGTTGCATACGCCCTCACAACCTTCCAGGACCTGGAAGTTAACTCTAGCTATATGTATAATGTAAGAGAAATAATCACCAAGGTCAGGGGCATGTGAAGAACGAAAAGATGAGAAATGAAGATTCAAGTAGAAGATGTGAGATGATTATAATCGTTAATAATTGTTGATTCATTACACACACAAAACACACAAAAGAGAGAGATGGAGAGATAAAAAAAAATAATGTGGAAAGGCAGGATGTAGAGAGGGTGAAGAAAGTCCAGGGAGTCAACATTTCTGATTGATTGTTTGTTTGTTTATATCTTTTTGTTTATATATGTATGGGAAAACATGTTTTTCTCTAATCATCCAAAAAAAGAAAAAAAGAAAAAAGAAAGAAGAGTGAAGTTTCTTTAATTTAAGAACAACCAAAAACAAAACAAAACAAAACAACTTTCAAGATGAAATATGGAAGAAGAAGAGGTAAAATTAAACGGTAGCAGTGATCTACAAAAAAAAAAGAAAGAAAGAAAGATAATAAACAGTGAGTGGAGGGTTTCTGAAAATGGGTGGGAAAAAGGTTATGGACGAACCTCGTTCGCTTTCTCGAGTGCGCCGATCATCTTGACACATTCCTTTCTCCGGTTAACGACCACCTCGCTTTCCTTCATGAGATCATCAAGGACGTCGGGCCGATACAACTCTACAAACAGATCCCAATCCCCCTTAATCGATTTCCTCCTTTATACATATATCAAGAATCAAAAAAAGGAGAAGATCATACCCGATAATAATTCCCGCTGTAAATCATCTTTCGAATGTGAGACTAACTTCAACATGATCGCTTTGGGTACCATATCGATCACCGTTCGTTTGACGATATTAAAATACGAGCTAATCAAGACTATAAAAAGTAAACAATACGATAGATTAGGATGTAGAAAGGAGAGATAAAAAAAGAAGGGAGGAGGGTTAGACGGACGTTTGATAACATCGGTCTCGATAACTTCGCGTTCAGAGAGAGTTCCGGAGGCCTTTAAAGTTTGAGGAGGGGGCTCCATGAACGAGCCAGCGGTGCCTTTCCTACGAGGGCCGGGCTGACCACCTTTCCAAAAGCTGCCAAAGAAGCCAGGGTCCTGTTTCATATCGACGTCGAGATCTCTTCCGTTATTAATAGCTCCGGGGGGAAGCTTTCCGGCCTTGTCTAGGGTGGCCGGACCCGAGGGCGGAGGTGGCTTGGCCGCCTCGATCTTGGCATTCACTAACGCCATCGCTTTGTGGCCACTGATAAAGTCCGGGTGACCCGTGTTGATGTACGTCGCTTCTGCTGCGACTAGGTCCGATACTAACTTGTTCGTCGGGATCATCGCCTTCTTATAAAACGCAACCACCACTGAATAGAATCGCTCTTTCAGAGCAGGATAACGTTTGAATCCTTGCTGTATGATAGTCACCAGAGATTAGCCCTTCTTCTTTATGTTGAGGAGGATAAAGACTGACGTTTTTGTTGAGTAACTGGGTCAGTATTCTGATCAGTTCATCATAAACTAGCGAGGAGCACTTCAAGGCGGGATCTTCGAGACGTTTGATCTGTTGCTTGACGATCACTTCGAATGCTGTTGTGCCGACGAAAAGCGCGGGAGAAGAACCCTAGAAAATAGACCAACGGGATCAGACTTGGGGTAGCATGTATGATGAGTTAGATACATACAGATGAGTTGTAAAGGATCGTGCGAATGTCTCCGTCCTTGACCTGATCATAGGGATCGAGTTGTTTGATACCATTACTGAACAGTTCGTGAAAGACGAATGCGATTCGGGCACCACCACTAAGCTCGTTGATGCTTAGATCGTTCGAATTCCCATCGATCACTGTCCTGAAATCCGAACAGAACTCGGTGATGATCGACAAGACCACATTACTCGAATTTGGCTCTCCAAATTGACCGCCCAGGGCCGTCAATTCTGCTTGATATTTCGCAAGCGATTGGCCGATCTTATTTTTGATCTCAGGCAAAGTATTGCGGATGTGGTGCATCAAAATCTGTTTTTTTTTGACGCGGAGAGTAGTATCCAGTTAGACTTTCGCTAATCAGGGCGTAAAGTAAGGAAGAAGAGATAGAATAAGGTTTACCATATTAAGCTTTTTAGCCAAGAAGGGTGTACCACAGTACTGACTTTTGCTTCGATAGCTGGAATGATTTTCAAAGAAGTCTTTCTCGTTATCGAGTGCGGCAGTGATCTTCTTATTTTGTTCGATATCCCTCTGACCACGATTGACGACGGGTACGTAACCTAGCCTTAAGGGGATGATCCTACCGGCCAAGATATCGACCACATCGGTGCCCTGGTCCATTAGGTCTACCTTGGTGAGTACGCCGATCGTTCGACTACCCTCGGGATCGACCTCTCTGGCCAACTTGAGACCGTCTGAGTTTGCCAGATCAGTGTTGGCGGCAGTGACAGCGAGGATGATCGAATTAGGTTTGGTGATGAACTTGAAGAGCATGTCCTTAATCTGCTTCTCGATGTCCCTAGGTTGGTCGCCCACCGGTACCTTGGTCAAACCGGGTAGATCGATCAAGGTTAGTGTTAGCACATGAGGTGAGAAGACTCGTAGATTGATCGGTAAGGGTGAAATCCCGCCGTTCTTGCCGGTCTTGGTCTCCGTATCTCGAACGATTTCATCTCGGATCTTGTTGAAGTCAAAGAATTTCTCGCCAGGTTCTTGGGAGAAGAGTAATGAATGAATGAGTATTTAAAATTCAGAAAGAGGGGGATAGAGAGAGAGAGAGAGAGAGAGGTGGCTTACTGTGTAAGAATTCACCCCATTCGTCTGGGTTTTGATTTGTATCTTCGCCTGGCTTGAGTGGAGTAGGGTTATCAGGGTCTGCAGGCTCGGTGCCGTTGGGATTAGTCGAAGGAGGTTTGGTGGTGGAAGGTCGATTGATGAGTTGGAGAACGAGTGGTCTTCTGGTTACGATTCCGGCTAAGATGATAGACGGTTGTTGGGGTTGGTGAGTTCTTGTTTATTGTAGATAGTAGGGGATCAAGCTCTTACTTCCTCTTGGTAAGAAGTCCCTTCCGACCAAGTTTTCGAGTACTGATGATTTGCCGGATGATTGAGATCCAATAACAGCGATTTGGGGTAGATCGATTGGATTTTGTACTCCGACCTGGATATTGATGATTGAGTGAGTATAGGTCTCTGAAGAAAGGATTAGTTGTTTGAGCTGACCGATGAGAAGGCATCCTGTAGTTTGTTGATGGTCTTGATCAGGGATTGATCCATTGCCATCCTGTGATTTGTTTTTCTTCTTGTCAGTTGGTTGTTTTCAGTAGTTGTTGATGGTGATCGTAGTGGTTTGTGGTGGGTGGGTTCTGATGTTGACTAGAGTTGGATGACTGCTTCAGCCCTACGTCAGTCCACCCCGGTCCCACCCCAATCTACCCCCGATACTCGAGTCAGCGCATCCCGTGCCAGGACTACTATGATCCGAGATGTATCCGTATCCGTTGCTGTCCTCCCGGGGACTCCCTTCAATGATCCTTACCAAGTACTGGCTCCCGCTCACTCTGGATACTTCCTCAACAACAACTACCACCACCACGAAAACCATCTTCTCAAGGCAAGTCTCCTCAATAAACAAACAAATCTCAATCTTAGCTCATAATCATCCATAAATGATCAGAAAGCTGACTATATCCTACACGTTCCTCACAACCCCGCAACTTCCGGAAAAAAAACAGAACCTTTGACCACTTGAACCACCAAAATGGCTGTAAGTCTCTAAGCTTTGATGAATCTCACAACGGCGGAAAAGACTGATTGATAAGGTATTTGAAAACAACGAAGATCACAAGAATGATCTACAATTCCATCATGAAACGTAACTCGACTTACGTCTCGACCATCTTTGCTGGCTCGTTCATCTTCAGTATCGGCTTCGATACTCTCACATCTACCTGGTGGGAACAACACAATAAAAAAGTGGGTTGTTATCCTTCTTATTTTTCATCTCTTTATCTCTCTTTCTCTTTCCTCGAACTAACTCTTCTATCCCTCATCTTCTTTTACCTCTTCAAAAAGAAATTGTGGTCTACTGTTAGAGACAACGTAAGTTTATCATCGCCTTCTCTAAAAACAAAAAATGCGCCCAACGGACGCAAGCTGACCACACATGTGTATATATCAAACCCCACACTCCCTTGATAACAGCTGGAATTGAAATGAAGGATGATGCAGTCAATCTCTTTACTTCCTCTCTCCTCATTGTCACATCCACTATCTACCAATTCATACGTATATACAAACTTAGAAACTGTGTCCATCTCTGTCCAGACTGACATATTTGTCTGGAAAATCCGCCCCAAATCACCCATCCTGGTAGTTCTCTCAATATGAAGTCTCTAGGAACCTATCAAGTCGCAGTCATATCCCTCTGATCAAGGATGTTGAGAAGAATGCAGAGGGAGTTTAACAGGAAAAATGTGATTTTGGTTGATGTGCGATTCTCGGCCTAATTATTGGCTCCATCAAGACATCAGTCACAAGCAGTTGGCATTTATTCAGTAGGATCCTTGGGTAGATGAAAAGGGTTATCCTGCCCCCTGTGAAATTAAATATCTGCATGTTTGTATAACGATCTTGAAGAGCTGGGTAAAGCAGATGCACGCGATGTTAACACATAAAGAGGGGCAAAAACAAAGCAAGTGAGTGAACGCCTTTGACAAGGTAATCATGACAGATGTCGATAATGATTGATGTAGTCAAGGTCGGGTTCGTCTACATGTTGCTCCTGATCAAGGAGAAAAGAGCCAGAGGTTCTGGGAAGCCAGGGGAGAACGGCAGATGGGCCGGCGACCCAAAAGTGTTGCATGACGGGCACCTTAGCGAAGATCTCGCCCTTCATCATCTTGATCAAGCCGGAGTAGATCTTAGGCCATCCCTTGACGTTAATAGCCAGGTGGAAGAGGATAGGGGAGTGGTCGAGGATACCCTGACGACTGTCCTTCTCCTCCTTCCCCCCAGTCTCTTGCCCTCTCGGCATCTTAGAGATCGGCTGGTTCTTGAGTAAAATTGTGTTCTGAACCGAGGCGAAAAAGAGACTAGGTATGATCCCCTCTCGGTTTATGAACTCTCTTGATCCCTCGCTCAGCCCTCCCTCGGAGCTCAAATCGTTAATCCTTCCCAGTAGTTTCTCGTCTAGGATCCAGTTTGGTCGGATCGTCGGATGATCTGTCCATTCATTCACGTTAGATCGGTACGAATCGGAGCTGGATAAATAGTGCACTTAACTCAATAGTTGCGCACTCCCAAAGATGTAGACCACGTGGAAGAAATCATCGAGGCCATAGACTCCCTTGGAACCTGCCGGCTCTAGATTGTATACTCGTTGTAATCTACGACATAGGTTGAAATACTTTTGATAGACTATTATACCACTCAATAATAATTCTTTGTGTTCTAAGATCCTCGTTAGATGTAAAATCGATAGATATCCTAAAAATGATAACTACTCTTGTTTTGATTTATTTATTGTTGTTTTCGTCAACGTTATTATCTTAAAATCGAAAAGAAATGGACGTTGGGGGCTTACTTCGTGCCCCGTTCCATAATCTAGTCTTCCAAACGAACCGAAAGACGTCTTGAAATGATGTAAGAGTTCGGCTTCGATTGGCTTATGATAATTGGTGATGAGGTTGGCTTGAGTGTGTAAATGAAGAGCTTCCTGTAAAAAATACGCGGGTGATTAACACTTTGATACACCAATCTGATGATACCTGAGGGAGAGTAGACGAAACTGATTCTAATCGTTGGCCCCAAATTTTGAACGATTTATTCCCGAACCTCTGCGGACTTGGATCCAATGGAATCTCAGTGATCCAATCATCGAGACGGTCGAAGATGTCGATGAGGGCCCTGACTGAGGCGCTCTGAAAGCTCATACGGGTGAGGAGGGAAGTTAGCAAGGAGTAGTTTGAATGAAGGCTTGAGGAGGATATAGGTGGACGAGAGCTGTTACCTTCTCGATGGAGGTCTTGAGATATGCCACCTGAGCGTCATTTTCGATGATGCCGAACCGAGCCATCCGGTTGGAGATGTTGAGGAGGACTTGAAGGATACGATCGAGAGCGATGGAGTTGAAGAAACTGTCCAGGTCGGCGGGGCCATTGATCCTCCTGACCGGCACGCTGTCGTCGACTTGTCCCGGCCCACCATCTAAAACGTCGGCCGTCTTCCTTCCCCCTTCCGTTGACGAGCCCTTCTGGCGTAGGCTCAGACATCGCTGTGGGTCCACATAGTCTATCTTCTCTATTTCTGCTTCGGTCTCTGATCTACTCCTGATTCCTTGGGATGGCACTCCTATTATTGATTGACGCTGGTCGTCGTGAGTTCCGGGTCGGGTTGGGTTGCGTTCGGCCATCTTATTATTAGCTGAATATGTTGCCGCTGGTCTTCCAAGTTGTTTCGGGACATATTTATTTCTAACTCACATTGCTCATGTTCATAGGTTTCCTCCCTTCATTCAAGTTCATTCCGCAAAAAAACCCCATCCATCCCTGGGCCAAATGAAGAATGATAGGTTGTACATATTTAGTTGATCTCATCAAATCATTTTACATATTCGGATACTAATGATGAAAGTGATGTTAAAAGGAGGGTCCCAGAATTTAACATGTTCTCATGCAACCAATTAGCATGTTTGTATTGGTGAAAACACTACTTGCAAGACCCTTGAGATCTTTACTAAATCTATCCTCAGAATTTATAAGGGCCAAATTATTTACCACGACCAAGGTGACTTGCAAGAGAAATCATTTTTGATAATGCCACTTGAGGCTCTCCAGGCTGTTTGGGAAGCCGGGATTGGATACATATTGAGTGAAAGAATTGCTCTCAAGGCTGGGCTGGCCAGTTTGCTGGGAAATAAAAGGAGCCAACCATTGCTCTTGGAAGCAATTGATAAGAAGAACCTGTGGATCTGGCACAGTTTCTTTGGAACCCCAAGAACCAACAACAATCTGAAAGATTCTGAACCAATCTCCCCTCTTTTGGCATAAGCCCAAGGTCTAACACCATTCATCCTTCATGTACACACAATACTGCATGTCAACTGGTGAGAGTTGAAGAATGTTTTAGAATTTTGGCCCATGCCCAAAAGAGGGCTTCTTTAGTTTTCTTCTTGTTCCTTATTTTCTGTTCCTCATACTTCCTTTATGCCCCCAAATTAGGCCCTCCTTATATATTTTATTTCTTCTGTAACACATCAGAAATACAATCCCAATTAGTTGTGAGTCCATACTAGTAATAACTGCTCCACTGGAGACTTCTTCACTGGTGTTCTGAGTCCCTGAGTGTTCTGGAATCTGGATTTTTCCAGCTCAAAATCCTCTGGCCTCTAGCTTTCTGTCATGTCTCTTTCAGAAGTAGTGCTTGAGCTTTTTGGGTGGTAGCAGCATGTTCCAGATTGCACAGATCTTAGGTCTTGGCTGATGATGAGGAAACCACAGAGAAATCCACCACCTCACAGAACCCCAATTGGCTGATATTGGCTTCCAAAGCTGACTTGGTGGGTCAGCCAACATGATACACTCATTGTCAGCCCCCGTCTCTTATGTGACGCGGGGTAGAATGGATATATGTATAATAATACTTATTAAAGTTTTATTATCAATATGTAGGGTCACGCTATAGCTGTTACAGCCAGTGGAAAATAAGCAGTTCTACGCTCTTTAAAGCGGAAGAGCTAGCACCTTTGTGTAACAAAGGAACATGGCTAGATAGAGCTCAGCGCTGATTGCTTCAACAGCTCCCTGAGAATGGGAGAGGACTTCTAGTCACTAGAATAAATATTCAGTGACTAGGAAAAAGGTCCAGAAGGGGAAAAAAGAGTAGAAAAGGGTTGGTTTGGATTATAATAAACCCCACTCACTGATTGATAGTAAGGTAACTGGGTTTGTATGGTAATAATCTGGGGGAAATTCCCTTTAGAAGGAATCTCAGCCCCTTTAAATATTACACAGTATGTTACCCCAATGTAATAACTCAAAGAGTTTGTATTACATGGGGTAATTCAAGATAATAGTCCCCTTGTAGGAGACATAACCAAATTGTAATATTAAGGGTAAGTTCATGGAGAGATATTAATCTCTCCTTAAATTAGAATCTCTTATTATTAGTTGGTTTATTAAAATGATAAATATTATGTAAAATAAATACAAAAATTATGATTCTTATGGGAATTGAACTTGTAAATTTAAGATAATTTACTTAGTTCAATTTATTCCCTTTTTTATAAACACAATTCCTTAACCATTGGGTTATGTGACTTGTATTATTTTTGGAGACATGTGGGCCAATTGTCTCAATGTCTGACACTCATATGTTTGGGTATATAGGGTTTCCCAGCCAATAGCATGATTTTGATAACCTAACACTTAAACACAATCAAATTTAACCATAAAGGCCAGAGGTAAATACTGATGGGGGTAATTGGGTTGCTGACTTGATGAATAAGGACTTGATTTGGCTATTAAGTGGAAATTGAGAAAGGTTTGGGTTTGTGCAGTGAATTTTTGCTATTTTTGGCATATTGCTAAATCATTTGTATATCACTTCCTTCAAGGATGTCCCACATGTAAGACTGCATCATTCTTCAATGAGGGTGAATTATTTCTCATCAATGAATTCTTAATTTGAGGTGGATACAGTTTACATATATATGTACCAGTTCAGATTGTAGATCTACATTATGTCTGCATGAGTGGTGTTCAAATTTGATTTATAATTATAAGCAGAAATTTACATCAAAATATGTTGTAAAAGGGTAAACTGCTTCCAATGATGATGATGATGATGACATGATTGGATTGGATGATGATTATTTGATGATTATGATAGATTTCCTGAGCTTGATCTGGTTTCTTATGACAGAAAGAAAGAGAGGTAAAGAGGTAAAAAGGGAAAGAAGGGTGAAGACAGTGAAGGAAAGTTGTCAGACAAGCAAGGTTCAAAAAGGGGACTGACTGAAGATACTAGTATTACTGGGTGAAAGAAGTCTTTTTTGGTTAGAGTGGTGAGCTGTAACTTGATGAATCCTTGGGTTTCTGAGGTTGTGGTTCTGGGTGTCTTGAGGTTGTGTATCCTTCCTGCAATGGGGTTCACCAAATTAAAAAAAAAAAGGTTTGCTTATGCAATTTTACATGTATATGTTGTTTCATTTTCCTGAACAGCTTTGGTCTGAGTTTCATTACTAAAGTAATCTATGAAGGAGTTGAGAAATTACAAAGTGTTCAGTGATCACTAAGGGTAGAATTTTATGAGGAAAAAGAATCTGAATTAAAAAAAAAAAAACCATTCAACCTTTAGGGTAAAAAGATATAAGGTATTTGCAACTATGATTAAGATAATGAGGAAGCAAGGCAGAATTTAGGTAGGCTGCCAGTCACTGTGCCAAAACAAATATGTAAAGAGGTGGAGATACCATGTCAGCTTGGTTGGAGCATGCAGAATTTCAACTGTAGGAAGTTGAACTAGTTTATTAGGGGGTATCATGACTAAATCCACCATTAGGGGGTATCAAATATGGGAATTAGGTTTTCCACAAAATTCCACTTTTGAGAATCTGAACCATTTTACATGGATATCCATGGTTTTTAAATCAAAACCATTAGATAATGGTGGATGTCACCCCCTATTATCTAATCAACTGGTTTTGAAAATCCACCATTTTTAAAAACCATGGGTATAAATATAAAATGATTCAAAAATCTCAAAAGTGAAATTTTGTTGAAATATCTAATTCACTGGTTTTAATTGTGGATTTGGTCATATTTGACACCCTCTATTTATGAAGTTTTACAGGCTAACCCTTCAGTAAACAGGCTAACCCTTCAGTAAAATGTAGAACATTCAAAAAAAAGGGGGGGAGGATTTTGAGGTTATATTATTTAACTTGTAATTTTGATTGAAATGTATGTGAGGATATTTGGGGTTTGGTTGTATAATCAAAAGCATCTAATTTGATGAATGGATATTGTTTGATTTCTAAATATAAAGCTTAGCCTTTACCACATTAAAACAACCAAAATTGAAGAAAAAAAGGGGCAACATGACTGTACTGATTAATTTTTTTTTTAAAAAAAAAATAGGTGAATGTGTTGCATGGATGGATGATCCATAAGAAAAAGAATGTATTTATTTATGTGTATGTGTAACATCAACAATTAATTTTTCACTAAAATTTTTAGCTTTTGAGTATCATGCAGAGTTTTTTTTTTCCTTTTTAAAAAAGAAAAAAAAACTTGATATTTGATGTAAATCAGGATTTTGACAACTTTTTTTTAAATAAAAATAAAGTAAAAATAATTTTTGGATGCTCTTCCAGATTTGAAAATTAAGTGTTTTTGTTCACTTCCAATATATTTCAAATATCACCCCCTGCAAAGAAATACATAAGTAGCAGTTGGGATTTCAGAGATGGGTGTTACAAGACTCAAAAGCCTCTGGCTTGGGTGTTGAACATAGTTCATTTCTGTATCCAGTTTTTAATTTCCATCTTTTCATTGAAGAAAATAAACACCTCATATCTAACTTGGTATGAAAAACTGATAACAAAGCTGTTCTAGGAAAGAATAAAACCAGAAATAGGGTCAACAAGGCTGAAAGAAATAAACAGTACACAGGGCTACCCAGAAGGCCAACCCTTGCAGATTAAATTATCCAACAAACATAAGGATGGGAGTAGGGGAAAATGGAATATAGATCATAACTGGGATTAAATATCAAAAGAGACTAGCTTGGAAAAAGGCAAGGATGTGGAAAAGAATGATAGGCTAGAAAACACTTTGATGATGGCAAGTTTTTTTTAGCAGTCACCAGGGGAAGAATTCCCGGCACCTGCTGTTAGGTGCCATAAATGATTTTTTTCATAGAAATTGACCAAATAAATCCAAAATGTCAATGTAAAAAAAAACCTGAAACAGATGTTGATATATGTCATAACCAATGAGGAAAAAATATTGGTATCAACAACAATTTAACCATGAGCTGATCTGAACCTGCCCGCATCTAAAGCTGAAATTTATCACATCTCATCTGGAACTCAAGGCAAATTCAATGTCATGTAACACCTTGTTAGCACAAATTTATGCACATACATTCATGTGTCAAACTGGAATTTGTTCAAGTCCAAACACATGTTATTGCTTTTTTAGCTGAATATAAAATTATCTGGAACTCAAGGGCAATTGAATTCTACAAAGTGCCTTGGGAGAAAAAATGTATGCACATACATTTGTGTGACACACTGGAATTTTTTCAAGTCCAAACATATGTGATACATTTTTTTTTGGCTCAATAGTTGTTGGCCATTTCTCCGGATAAGCTCAATTCATGATGAGATGAAAAGTGAATTATGTGATACACTTCAGTGAGACATGGATTTCAGTTCCACAAGAGTACTAGATAAATCATCAACAATATAGATATCATACTTTGGGAATAATTCAGATTAATTTTCATGCCAGACAAATGCATGCTACCAGAATTGAAAACCCTTCAAAAAAAACCTTGCAATGAAATCTGTGATGGCACCCAACATTCAGGTGCTAGAAATTCTCCCCTAGTGAGTCTGTAAGGAAAAGAAAAGGATAGCACAATCATAATAACAGAGGACTTAGAAATGAGATCTGAGAAGAGACAAAATTAGTGTAGTACATCAGATATAGAAAATGAACAGTTAGAAATGCTATTGGCTGTGCATTTTTCACCCAGATGGAAGTCAGAGATAAGACATCCAAAATCTTCATATGTCTTGTATCATCTTTAAGGTTTGGTTCAAGTATATGTGTCATTTCCATGTTGATTTGTATTGAGCTGATGAAGGAAAGATAGTCAAGGAAGAAGGAAGTTGCTGCAGAAGAAGGGGAAAGAAACAAGATGGAGTTGGGTGGATGATTGGATCCACATCTGGTCTCTGACCACAAATTTGACAATGGATGAGATGCTTCTAATCTGAAGTAAGATTTAGTATATATTGAGTATAGAGAATAAAGCTCCAACAAACTGTCCCTTAAAGGCTATTCCTTGACTCATATTTGTATGAAATTATGTCATGTCTTATATCATATTATTATCCATGATTATTTAAGAAATAGATGAGAGATCATTTCCAAACAAATAATAATGACAATGCAACCCCAAAAATTACACATCACAACAGTTCTTTATATTTATGACTGCTAAAAGTACAGTGTATGAGCAGTTAGCACTACCAGAAAGATTGACCTTGCGCTGTTATTGGGTGCTTCAAGTATGTTTTAATTTGTTTGTTTTATTGACATGATTGGTAGCTCAGAAAACAACAAGTGTGCATGTGTTTGCGTTGATATTGGTTTCTGAGTGGTCCCAAAGCACATTGCAATGCAGAAATTCAATCATCAATACTTCAAGCCCCCTTGCAAGTATGAGTATGATCTCTTTGTGGTCAATTGGTGAGACCTCTTCATTATAAATCTTTTTTGATTTCAGCCAGTAGTAGTGGTAGTAGTAGTTGATATACTGAATAAAAAATGAAAAACAATCATTCACTCTCAAGCACAAACAAAACAAAAGATTTTTGAAAGAGAAAAACTAACAGAAAAAACATTGAATCTATGCATTACTGATGAACTGAACATGCAGCCAGTAGTAGTGGTAGTAGTAGTTGATATACTGAATAAAAAATGAAAAACAATCATTCACTCTCAAGCACAAACAAAACAAAAGATTTTTGAAAGAGAAAAACTAACAGAAAAAACATTGAATCTATGCATTACTGATGAACTGAACATGTTTTGACCAAACATTGAGACCTTTGTCACAATTAAGGATAAGAAACTAAATACACGCATATGATTTAGTGGTTGAATAAAAAAAAAAGTGATAACAAACTCTATGACTCCTATTTGATTATTTTGATTGAAATCCTCCTGAAACACCGTCTTTGTCACTATCTTGAGAAACTGAGCTAATGAGGAAATCTAGTGAGTTTCAATCACAACTGAGTGTTAAGTCTTAATGACATCAGTGCCTGCTCATCTGACTGTCCCTTACACACCCCTATCAAGAATTATTCCTCAGAATTGCGGAGCACGCTGCAGTCTTGATAATGATAAATATTACAGCCGGTTAGGGCTTGCCACTGTGTAGTATTTATTAGAATCAATCTTAATTTACTATTTCCTAGATGGTAGACTTGATGAGCTTCTCATTTATCAAACCATAAATCAAGAAGACCTCAAGATTCAAGATATCACATCACGACCTGAATCTGTCAAGTTCATTCATTCAATAAAGTCTTTGACTAGCTGGATCTGACTCCATTATTTCTATTCCTCAAATCAAGGCTGACTCTTGACTCCATCAAGATATTGAAGTCAGACATCAGGCAATTTTCTTAAGAATCAATATATCAATCACTGTTCTGTTTGTTTTCCTCTTCTCTCTCCTTTATCTACCTGTTTGTTGTTTGTTGTGTAAATCAATGATCTCAATCCTCTTCTTCTTAGTCATTTCTACTTTTTCCTTTCTTCTTACTTTGCTTAAACAAGTCCTCAATTCATTTCTAATCAGATCCATCTTTAGTGGTATTCTCTCTCTCTCCTCATCTTGTTTATCTGTCAATTTTTTTCATATCTAACTTTTGTTTTCTCTTAGATTCTGGTTTTTTGGAAGAAGATTGATTAGGAAACCCAAGCAGTATTTATATCCATTGGTTCCTTTTTTTTGGGGACTTGGTTAAACAACTCCCATTTTTTGGAGTATCAACTCCCAAAAGAAGCGGACGTTGCCGCTACCCCTTGTCAACCAAGCTGCAACTGTTTGGGAGTTGGTCTCCCAATTCTGCTTTAGAATTGGGAGTTGGCAGGATAATTTCAAAAAAAAAAAAAAAAAAAAAAAAAAAAAAAGAGCTGCAACCCCTGTGGGAGTCGTTACACCAAAAAAATGACTGAGCACAAGAGTTGATCCCCAAAAAGCTCCAACCACGTGTAAGAGGAATTTTTTGACTCCCAAGCAACAAAAAAATAAAAACCACGCTTGAACCAAATGGAACAAACAATCAACACCCCTCAAACTAGCAAACAACACCCACCATTGATTCACTCCACCCAACCATACCAAACCAAGATGTCCACCAGCCCTACAGATTGCCCATTCCCCTTCCTCAAACCCTCATTCTACCAGAATACAGGAGAGAAGATTAAGGAATTCCTCAAGAAAACCCTAGAAGAAAACAAACAAAATTCAAAAAAAATAAAAATGAACAAAATGAACAAAAAAATGAAAAAGAAGATAAAAAAAAATGACAAAGAAGATAATGCTAGTAGTAGTAATAGTTTTTTAAATACTAGTCCTGATGCAATTCACCCTCAAAATGAAAACAAAAAAGAAGAAGAAGCTAGACAACAGAAGATAATTGACACCTGTCTAGAAATACTAGACAAAAATGACAAGAAGATGAGCAAGAACATCAAAATCAAGCTACTGAACTAGTTCAAAATTTAGAAATAACAAAAAATCAATCCACTGAACCAGAAGATGAAGAGAACCATCAAGAACACTCTGAGAATCAACAAGAAGAAGCCCACAATATTCCACCTCCACCTGAAGGCATTTACAACAACTTGGAAACCCTCTCTGCTGCCATCAAGGAATTTACTCAAGATCAAAGCTATGCCATAGTGACAAAGAGGACTGTTTCTGGAAAAAGTGTCCATTTTAAATGTGACAGGTCAGCATTTTTCTCATTTTTTGTCATGTCATAATCTTGGCTTCTCTGTTCCTCATCCCATAATTTTAACTGATTCTGACTGGTTTTTATGTCTGTTTTTTATCACATTTTTTGGGGTTTCTAGGCAAGATTGAAGGTTTTATTTTCTGTCATTTCATTTTTTAAAATACCTCCTCAGAGTCACACTTTACTTGTTTTTTTATCTCTTTTGTCCTGTTGCTAACATTTTTTTTGTCTCTTTTCTGTCTTGTAGGGGAGGTAACCCAGAATGTAACAAGCGCAAAGGCAATGAACGTCTCCCCAAGGTCACCTGTTTGATCAACTGCCCCTTTGCCGCTTCCACTTATTTCCAGAAGAAGAAGGGCCACTGGAAATTATCTGTTTTTAATCCCTCTCACAACCACCCCTCATCTCTTGATCACACCGCTGTGGTATTCCAAACCCTGTTTCAAGTATCAGGCAGGATTATATTCTTTCATTATCTTTCAGAAGCTAAAAATAGTAGCAATATAAGTGGGTAATTGAAATCTAGGGTAAATTTAATCTATAAGTCACCCATTTATGTTAGGGTTTGCATGGCTAAATCAAAAGTTATACAGTTAAAAAGAATTATAGTGAATAATAAGTACATAGTATATATATAGAAGTAGTATATAGTTTAGCGTCTGGTCACAAGAGGCAGCACATGATCTGTGGCACAGTCTAAGAACATAACCTCACCAGCAGAAATAGCTCATGTTAGGTCACAAGACGCAGCACATGTGATCTGTGGCACAGTCTAAGTACATAACCTCACCAGAAAAAATAGCTCACTTTAGGTCACAAGACGCAGCACATGATCTGTGGCAAAGTCTAAGTACATAACCTCACCGGCAGAAAGAGCTCACTTTATGCACTCCCCGCATGAAGGCAGCGTAGAAGAAGAGACCCCACCAGCATAAATACCTCAATCAGACATCCCACCAGCAAAATTCCCTCACATTTTACTATATAAAGGGGAGGTTGTTCCCTCCCAGAAAGAAAAGCATGCCAGTAGCATCCAGTAGCATCCCACTTGGATCCCACGCCCCATCATCTAGCTAGCAAACTAAATAAAATTAATCATCCATATAAATAGTGTGATCTTAATCAGGTGACCCACAACAACATCTTTCATATCAGTTTTAAAATACACAAAAGAAACAAAAGGGAAATTGTGCTCTTTTAACTAAAGGTTAAGGAAGAGGGTACAACACATTGAATAGTTCACATTATACCAAAACATCCATCTACTCATTCTCTCTGACTGCATCTAAACATAAAAACACAATAAATACTAAAAACATATAAATACTGTTCCTCATCAATTCCAAAGGCTTGTATTCCATTTGTCAAACTTTCTGTAACAATCCATCCACTATCTACTTCCCTGATCCCTTCCTCAAGCTCATTGCTGATTATTTGTACGTTGAAATTAGATCTTTGTCTGATAAGAGATTACTACATAAACAGTTCTCTTAAAGAAAACAAAAAGAAAGTTATCAGCCACAACAATAAATAAAGTTGTTGTATTAACTCTTGTAGTAAATAGAGGGGCAGGTCTTTCAAACCACCCTTAAAAGTTGTAATAGATTCATGGGCGTTAATAAACGCACGCCAAGCGCGCACGCCAACGCCAACCCGCACGCCAATTTTTTTTGGCGTGCGGGGCCTACACGCCAAAAAAAATTGGCGTGTAGGGTCTACACGCCAATTTTATTTGGCGTGTGAGACCCACACGCCAAAAATGGCGTGTGGTTCCCACACGCCAATGTTTTTTGGCGTGTGGGCCCCGCACGCCAATTGTTTGGCGTGCGCTCCCACACGCCAAACAATTGGCGTGTGGGCCCCGCACGCCAATTGTTTGGCGTGCGCTCCCACACGCCAAAAAATTGGCGTGTGGGAGCGCACGCCAAACAATTGGCGTGCGGCTCCCACACGCCAATTGTTTGGCGTGTGGGGGGATCCCGCTCACGTAATCGAATGGGAGGGCCCATTCGATTACGTGAGCTGGCCGGCTGACGAGGTTATACAACCTCGTCAGCCGGGAGGACTTCCTCCCGGCACGAGGCTGTATAGCCTTGTCGGCCGGGAGGACTTCCTCCTGGCCGACGAGGTTGTATAACCTCGTCGGCCGGGAGGAAGTCCTCCCGGCCAACGAGGTTATACAGCCTCGTCGGCCAGGAGGAAGTCCTCCCGGCCGGCAAGGCTATACAACCTCGTCGGCCAGGAGGGTATAGCCTCGCCGGCCGGGAGGACTTCCTCCCGGCCGACGAGGTTATACAACCTCGTCGGCCAGGAGGAAGTCCTCCCGGCCGACAAGGCTATACAGCCTCGTGCCGGGAGGAAGTCCTCCCGGCTGACGAGGTTGTATAACCTCGTCAGCCGGCCAGCTCACGTAATCGAATGGGCCCTCCCATTCGATTACATGAGCGAGGGGGGACCCGCACGCCAAAAAAAATTGGTGTGCGGGGCCCACACACCAAAATAAATTGTCGTGTGGGAACCACACGCCATTTTTGGCGTGTGTGTCTCACACGCCAATTTATTTTGGCGTGTAGACCCTACACGCCAATTTTTTTTGGCGTGTAGGCCCCGCACGCCAAAACAAAGTGGCATGCGGGTTGGCGTTGGCGTGCGCCGTTGGCGTGCGTTTATCAACGCCCTAGATTCATACATACCTGAAATACTATAACTGCTATTTCCCCCTCACAGAAATACCCCCGTCCCAAAAGGAGTTCTCACACCGCCAACCGTCAGGTTACTGAATCCCTCTTTGAAGAAATGAAAAACTTGGCAACACTGGATTGAAACCCTCAGTTATCCTTGCAACTCTGAAGAAAACACACCCCAACAAGACTATCTTGGCCACCATTTGTACTATCTACACAGCACGCAAGAAGGCCACTCAAAAAATGCTCCAAGGCATCAGCCCCATTTTCCATCTCAACAAGACTCTCCAAAACTCTGACTTCACTACTACGGCTAGAACTGACAACAATGGCGACCTCACTGCTCTTTTTTTCTGTCATGCGCGCTCTGTCAAACTCCTCTCCTCTTATCACTACATGCTTTTTCTTGATTGCACTTATAAAACAAACAAATACAAGATGCCACTCCTCAACATTGCCAGCGTAACTGGAGAAAATAAATCTTTCAGTATAGCTTTTTGTTTTCTACATGAAGAAACTCAAGATTACTACAAATGGGCGCTTTGAAATATCCTCAATATTTTTACATCAAATGATATTCCCCTTCCTGAATTAGTCATCATCACGGACTGCAAACAAGCTCTGATCTATTCTGTCTCTCAAATTTTCCCCAACGCCTACCACATGCTGTGGATCTGGCACATTGAGAAGAACTTGGTCACCAACGGCACTAAAGTCATCAAAGACAAGTTTTCTGAATAAAAGACAATTGTAACATGGAACAAAGTCATCCAAGTATCTTCTCCATCCAAGTTCCAATCCGCTTTTTCCCAGTTTTCTTCTCAATATGGTTCCAACTTTCAAAAGAACATGGACTCTCAGTGGCTCCCAATTGCAGAAAAATTCTCAAATGCTTGGAAAAAATCAATCACCCATTTTTACAACCAAACAACTTCTCAAATGGAATCTGGTCATGCTTTCATTAAATCTCATCTCCTTGGTCCCAACCATTCCTTCATTTCTGTCATAAAGATGATCACTAATTGTCAGCTATGTGTATGAAACACTGGCTTAATGTCTATAAAAATCCAGGTACTATCACTGTGCTGAAAGGTTATCAGAATAACAATAAATATTGTTCTATCTCTATATTGTCCAAACTATGCACAGAGGATAACCTAAACTCCTTATAATTGTCTATTTGATATACAACTTAGTCAATCAGGAGAAGACTAACAGCTAACCATATAGGTTTGGCTATCTTTCTTTCTTTTTGAGAGATATGTAACAATATAAATTGTTACTAAACAGCTGGCAAGCACTTGATCTGATTGGCTACTGTCAGAGGTGGTAGTCTTGCAGCAACTGCTTTATAAGGAATAGTCCAAGGTCTAAGATGGGGAGGTTCTAAGATAGCTTGATAACTAGTCCAGTAATAAAGGTTGGGTTGGATAAAGGGAATACATTCCTGTAATAGTAGCAGGAGAATATTCAATTTACTTAAAAATAAGGTACTGGGTGAATATGCTGAGGAAACAATCCTAGGCCAGAAATGGCATCCTTTTATATTCTAGAGATTTCTTGTAGAAGGTTCTAGAATGTTATTATAAATTCTACTCTAATGTGTTAAAATTCAAATGTACTATGATGTAATGTGATTTTTTTTATATCAAGTACAGTATTTTCTATATCCCCATGACCTCATTACATGCATGTATAACCAATCACATCATGAGACAATTCTTATAATAGAATGATACTGTGAAATTACCACGCACTTAGGTAATTTCTTTCTTATTTGCATAACTTTATATTGTTATATTTATGCAAATATTTTTTTATTGTTTCTCATCTTTTATAACAATAATCTAAATCTATATTTTCACGGTTATTCCTTCTCCTACTAAGTGCCTTCTGAAATATGGTATAGTACTAGAAGGAGTAGGAAAAGTTGATTTCTGTAATAATATTCTAGGATATATTATTATTAATACAATATTTTATTACAATTTACAGTGAAGTCAGTTTGTAGGATACTCTGGAGTATCTCTAGGGCTGACACTAATGCTCTGGAGGCTCAAGTGCACAAAATCTCAGCTCACTATCACCAACAGAAGATCAACTCTCTGCGTAATATAACCAAGATATTCAACAATTTCCATGGACGCATCACTCACTACGCACTCTGGAAAGCTCAGATCAATTTAACAGCCATTTCATCCCTTGACAAAAGTGACACTTGCCATGGCTTCCATCAAAAACGTACAGGGATCCCTTGCAAACACCGTCTGGCTGAATTGGTAAATTTGGGCGCATTGGTGGAGCCAGAGGAATTCCATCCCCAATGGAATATTCAGGTATTTCACTTTTTATTATTAACTCTTTCCTCTTTTTCCTTTTTTTTTTTGGGGGGGGGGGGGGGTTGAGGGGGGGTGTTGGGAGCCATCACCCAAAAAAAGCCAATGGACAACCATATTTTGGAAGTCAATGGGAGTCAGCCATCTAATCCAGACATTGGAATATGTGTGTTTGGGTATTGTTTGGTGTTGGCCGGATAATACTGTATTACAGTATTATCCAGCCGACACCCAACAACAGTATGTATTATTTTCTCTTTGGGAGTTGTCATTCTGGACTGGCGCAGATGGAAGTCGGGGCGCTAATTTATTTATTTTTGGCTTTCCATTGGGTGTTGATCAGAGTTGGCCGACAAATTGGAGAGACATCAATATTAGGATGGGAGTTGTAAGCCTCATTCTTCCTGGTCAATTGGCGATGGGAGCTGATAAGCTAATTGTTTTTTTGGGTGTTGATGGGAGTTGGCAAGCTAAAACAACTGCTGCAAAATCTTGTTTTGGGTGTTGTTGAGGCACTTTTTGGGGAGTTGCCAGATTGGGGAGTCGGAAAGCCAAAATCATTGATAGCTTTATTTAATTAGGAGTCAATGGGGGTTGCCACTCCAAAGCATCTCACAACAAAACTCCCCACGGGAGTCAGGGCCCATCCCCCCTCAAAAAACACAACCAATCAAAAGTCATATACTGACATTTTTCTACTTTTAACCATCAAAAGACCCAGCCATGCACCCAGCTAAAACCTGATGCCACCATGGAAGAAAAACTCGAGGAGATCAGAGAAAGGATACTTCAAATGAATCCTGCACAGTGCAATCTTCATTTGGACACTATTTCCCGCCTGTTGGACGGCTCTGGGACTGTTGTGGACATCAAGCTTCCCAAGAAGGCGCCTCAAGGACGTGGAAGACCCAAAGGTGCAACCAACAAGGCCAAATCCCCATAAAACCACAACTTGTGCAACCTCCAAACCAAAATTGTCAGCCTCCTTGATGCCAAGGACAAGTCCTTCTAGCTACAAGTGGTGCAAATATGTAAAGAAAGAGTGTTAAGACTCTGGGTAAGGTATGAAGGTTATAATTCCCAAAGGATATGGAGAATTGTGACGTAAAAATTTAGAGAAAATAAAGTAATAATTATATTAAATAAATTTAATATAATTAAAACCAGAGGGGCCTGATAAATCAGGGGTGGTTTAGATCCCTCTAAGGTATCTTGCAAGTAAATGCAGAGGATTTAGGTACCTGGAACACTGGGGCCTGTTGACACAGGGGTGGTTTCATCCCAGGAATGGAAAAGGGGGAAGATCTTCAAGAAAAGGGTTATTACTTACTAGTAATAAGCCTTGAGGGATCTTGGGGATATTCAGGGTGAAACTGGACAGTTTTTGGGCGCTTTGATGGGTTAATGGTGGGGCTGGATTGTCACTGTAGAGCTGTTGGGGAAGACAAGGCTAACGAATAACTACTAATAAACTTACCAGACTGTTTTATAAAGATTTATATCCAATAATAAGTGGGTAAGGTTGTTGGTGGGTATTGGAAAGCATGAGAGACCTTCTTTGGGCGGTTGAAGAGCTCCTTAAATAGTCTTGAGATCCCTCTGGGGACCCTGTAGGTATTATTGGCCAACTTGTGGGAGCTTTGACCACATTTTGGCCATTTTTGGCTTTATTGGTGATGCTTCAGCAGCTGTTGCTTAGAGTACATGTCACCAATTTATTTTTATTAGTTTATTTATTTATTTGTATTAATTACAGTCTATAGTACATTAGTACTGGTTGATATTGATTAGTACTAGTGGCTTATTTGTATTGTATTTTTATAATAAGCCACAGTATTTTTATACTGTTGTTCAGTTAATACTGCAGTTTGTTGTATGTATAATGATAAAAAACTAATATAATTATTTATTCTAGTCCCCAGTAATCTTTATTACACATGTAACATATGTAATGAAGTTACTGGGGCGTGTTTTGTTGTTTTTGAGGGTACCTTTGGTGTGGTGTCCGTGTGCCATGCTGAGAGCCTGTAAGGGGTCTGAAGCTTGCGCGGGGGCTTATGTTCCAACTTTGGAGCGGTTTCAGTCACGCGGGTTGAACTTCAAGGTATGCGGACTGTGGTACGCGGGGTTTGAGTAAAACACAGTGTATTTACACTATCTCCCCCAATTTACACAACACCTTATTTCCATGACTGGAAATGGGGTTTAAGCATATTTTAATGTATATATAAGCATATAATCATGCAAGTGCCTTATTATCAAAGGTACTTGCTAATTATAAATTGCTGATTTACATGATGAAGGAGTGGGAATTAGGGGTACCTATGAGTGAGGTACCCTAGGTTAATTTTAGCGTAGATTCAGAATATCAAATAATATCTTAACTATTATTTGATATTCTATGTAATTTTTTAGTGTGAAATCCTGTGACAGGTTGCTCTGTCATAGTAGCAAGCTGACAAAAATCCACAGCTAGCACGACAAACAAGGCCAAATCTACAACTAGAGACCCTCCAGCATTTGAATATGTGGAGAAAAAGAGGAAGAGGGAAGCTCTGATTGCAATGAGGATCAACAAAAAAAAAGAAAGAGAAGAAAAATTCAAGAAACAAGATGAAGCAGAAAAGAAAAGAAAAAGGAAGAAAAGGAAGAAGCTGAGAATAAAAAGAATGTATCCACCCCACCCACCCGCACTAGACCCGTGAGAAAAGCTGCGGCAAGATCTGATCCAGTTCTGGAACCTCCAACAAAAAAGCTCTGTGCCGTCCAAGTTGCCAGCTGCCTCCCAATCTCTTCACCTGCGCCACATTCCCCAGATCCCAAATCCCCAGCACCCATTCAACCACTATGTGAAGCATGGGAAGACTCTAGCTACAAGCCTGACCTCCCAGGGATCCTTCTAGATTACTTTGAAACTACTCTTGACATGGATTCAGATGGCCATTGTGGATTTCAAGCTGCCACGCACTGTCTTGGACAAGGTCAAAACACATTCCCCAGCATCTGAGAAGACCTGTATCAACACATTGTCAAATTAAACAGAAGATTCTATGAAGTCAAGATATTTTTTTTTGAAGACATTGATGCCATGCTGAGAAGAATTGAGTTTCCAGAGATCCGGACGAGATGCAATCCACCCTGCAACTGGATGTGTATGCCAAGCATGGGTGAGCCACTGGCCAATGCCTTCAAGTGCCCAGTTCTCCTTTTCTCCAAAATCAATTCCCAATCTTTTTTTCCTGCCATGTGCCCCCCCCCCCCCCAAACAACAATCCCTCCCATCTTCCTTGCCTATTCTACTTCACATTTTGTTGTTGTTCAGCTGAAAAAATCCTCTGCTCTCTCCTGCTCCCAATGCCCAGATTGACTGGGGGTTGCAGCTGACCCTGAGGCGTTGGAGTGGAAGAAAAAATATGCTGAATGTTTTTCTTTAACAGATACTCTCAAGGCTTCAGCCCCCAAGGATAAATATAAACATGATTAGTCATTTGTTTCTCATTATTTATTTTTTCTTCTTATTTATTTTATTTTATTTTCTACATTTTTATTTATCAGTTGATCTTATCTTTTTGATTCAGCCTCTCAGTCCCCCAAATATTTCACTCATCATCAGCTGTAATCTAAACTGATCAGTTCTAATTACATGTGAATCTGATCAATATATGAGTAATTTTGATAATAATCTGGTTGACTCCCAAGTTGAGGGGGTGTATCAGAGCATCAACTCCCAAAGTTATTATTTTTGAAAATTATCTATCCCACTCCCAACATGCGCGGCGGAATTGGAAAATCGACTATCCCAAAATTGCGCCGCAGCGTTTTTTTACATCCTGCGTCAGTCTGTGTCTGGTCCAGAGGGGGTGACAGCGACGTCCGCTTCTTTTGGGAGTCGACACTCCAAAAAAAGGGAGTCGTTTACCCACGTCCCTTTTTTTGTGTCTTTGATTTATCTGGACCAAGCAAGAGCATCTCTGGAGAGTGCAGGCCCTCAAATCTCAGCTTCTGGGCTAGGGCGTGATTTATAATCTTCTTTTCTTTACAAGTCCTCCTGTACTCTTTATCTCACACCCATTTTCTGACAACCGATAAAATGTTTTCACTCATCATCCTTGTTCTCGCTTGTTTTTTTGTTCATCAAGTGCATGTTCGATACCCTCCAAGTACGTTCTCTGCACATCCCCAACAGCTGCATCCTACCCAATCTATAAGTTGCCAACATGCCGCGACACCAGAATCCCAATACCATCAACTTTGCGTACCTCTTAAATCCCCAAACATACAACACATATCAGCTCCCACCTCTGACGTGTAAACAGATTGACCAGGCTTATTGTACTAGTGTCTACACATCCAGATGATGAGACGACCAGATCAGAGGCTCCTGCGTCGTCAGCAGACGCGGATCCCACGGACATGGATAAGAGCCATGGCCAGGACGGGCCCCACCGGATGGCAGGGCATCCTCTTCTAGACTGATGGCCAACAGACCATGTCCATGGAATGGCCAGCCAGCAGTCCAACCCTGTTCATCCATCGAATCACGATTCATCATACAGAAAATGAATACTATTGAGATCACGTCTTTCTTGCCTGGTTTTTTGTGTCCATAAACATCGCTGGGATCTGTGGCTACACATGAAGAAGTGTATGTTGGAATGATCAATCAACACCTTCACATACATAGCTGAGTCAAAAACCCACACAAGATCCAATCGAACGATGAATCACAATGACGGATGCAAGGGATTGTGAGGACACAAATTCCTGAAAACTTGGTAGCTCTCTACGGATGATCAATCCATCCATCAGTCCTGGATGCTACCCTTTTTGTGGGCACGACAAGCCCCAGACAAACCACTCCGTCAATGTCAATAGAGCACCCGAGACAGTACCATCCCCTGTGACCGTGTCCCACAATCTTTATTAATGACTGCGCACCAACATTATCATTTTTTTTTTTTTTCGTTTGCCTTGATCCTTTTGTGTGCTCGAAGGTATTCTTACTAATAATATGGAGACTCTATAATCCCCCGGCGAGTGTATTTAAACGCATAAACAGTTTAGATGGATGAATAGATGAACTTGCAACATCTCGCGACCCTCTCACCCCACGATATTCCATGTCACCGGCATCGGCCTGCGCATGATCGCCCCCTCCACACATACATATTTCCATAGAACACCAAGACGAGAACATGAGACGTGTGTCTTATAAGTGTGTACTCGTACATAGAGATCCAAGTCCTCCCACAGAAAGAAGACCAAGACGATAGCACTCCACTCTCCACAAACCGCTAGATTGTTGTGACCAGAGCCCCAACCAAAAGCCAAGAAATGTGAAAAAAAAGATGAGGGGGAATGGTCCCAGAGAGGACTACAACAGGCCTCAGTGTCGTGCGCCGGTCCGTGCGTTCGGAGATGAGGCAGTCTCATGGCCGACCTCGGGAGAGGAAGACACTACTATCAAAGGCGATGCTGTTTTCTGGTTGAGAGTTGGTCTAAGATTTGCCGCGAATGGCACCGTCCCGAGCGACGCCTCATCCTCTCCACCCTTTCCAACCATGGGAGTGTGGATCCCACGGACATATTTTTAAGATAAACAAACCTCTGTCTAGTCATTTTTGTTTTTCATCGATAATAATAATAAAAAAAAAACATATGTAAGAGATAAACGACCAGGGAGGACAGCCACAACAACAACAACAACCAAAAGATAAGTTAAGATAAGAGTGACGAAGAAATAGCAAGGAGATGGGGGTTACTAATACACACAATACACAAAGGAGAAGCGAGAAAAGCGAGGGAAGAGAGAGATAGAGATAAGGAAAGATTGTAGATATGAACTGATAACCAACAAACATGGGTGATTTTTTTTTTTCGTTTTATTGACTTGTATTTTTTATTTTTTTTTCATGAATGGGTAGATAGATGGAAGGAAACTCTTGAAGGCCTGTCTTTGTAGAGGGGGAAAGAAGAAGGAGAGGAATCAGACTGAACAGACACACACACACATACACACACTCGAAAGCACGTCTGGATGATTTACTTTTTGGGGGGTGTTGAGAGCCAAAGGAGAAGAGATGAGGAGGAATGAGAGGAAATGTCCATGTATATTTATTTATTTATTTTTTGGGGGGGGGGAAGTTAAGGCCGTCTAAGTTTTTTTGCAAGCAGTCTGTTGTTTCCAGACCTGTGGATGTGAAGAGCGAGTGAGTGGATGTCGAGGTTAAAAGAAGAGAGATAGGAGAAAAAAAAGGACGTACGCCGAGGAGACGTTTGCGAGTTCTGAGGATACCAAAGCGGACTTGGAGTTTGACGAGTTCGAGACGTTTACGGATGGCGGAGAGTTGGAGAGAGTGGTTGGAGGGGTGGATGAATTTTTTGCGACGAAGTTTGGAGGGGCTAGGGTTGGGGTTGACGACGGGGATGGAGAAGATGGGATGGGTGGCGTGATGATGGATGTCATAGGTGAAGGTGGGAGAGGGGGAGGGTGGTTTGAGGGGGGAGGGACGGAGATGAGCCCAGAGAGATTTAGTCCAGCTGGATGTAGGAGGAGGGGCTGAGTTGGTTGAGTGGGTGATACTGTTGTTGTTCTTCTTCTTCTTGGTGCGTGTCTTGAGTGAGGACCAACACGAGGGACGTTGGTTGGGAGTGGGTAGGGTGTGAGAGTGGGCTAGATGATGAGGAGAGGAGATGAGGGATGGGCTGGTAGGAGTTGAGCTTAGAGTGGAATGAGTGGATTGGGTGGTGGATTGAGTGGTGTTAGTGGATGAGGTGGATGATCGTAGAGAGTGATTGTTTGAACGAGAGCTGGTTGAGGATGAAGTAGTAGTAGTGGTGGCGGTGGTGGTGGGTGAGTGGCGACGAGTTTGATGAACGGTAGCCAAAGTCTTGAATCGACAATCTGTAAGCTGATGTGTGTAAGTGTATGATGTATGAAGTTGTATGGATACAGTTTATAATAGATTGATACTTACGTTCTGGGTCATGTTCGTTTCCATATTCATCGATCAAGAATCCACTAGGTCGTTCTCGTTGTTGAGGTAGTGAGAAGGCGGATAGGGATGAGGACCAAGAGGGATGATGATGATGATGGTGTAGTTTAGAGCGAGACTTTGGATGATTCCTCGGTCTTGATGGATGATGATGATGATGATGATGATGGTGATGGTAATGGTAATGAGTTGGTTCGGTTGTTGAAGAGAATGAGAGGCTTGAGTTTGAGGATAACATTGTTGATGATGGTTGGTTGGAAGAGAGAAGAAGAAGAAGAAGAAGAAGAGGTTGTGGGAGAAGGTTGAAGTTAAGAAAATTTTATTTATTTATCTGGAACTCAGGAGAATAATTCACATGATATCCTACATGATACTGTACATAACAGGAGATAGAACCAACCCCTTAGATATTTACATACGAGTGGATAGCCCTCTTCAAGCTGAATACATGTAAATGGGCTTGAAAAGATAATGGAATGGGTGGATAGAAACCAACTCAAAGATGAAAAGTCCATTGGTTTAGAGATACTAGTTTGTTTAAGAGACATTTGTTGCTAGAGACTAATTATAACCATTTCTCCAAAGGTTTGGATGAGTGTCATTAAGAAATCATTTAACAGAGATACTTATACAACACTTTCATTGGAAAACATAATTTTTCAAGCAGCCCAATTTGTCATTCATGAACATCACTAGAAAAGTGAGTGGCTTGATGAGAAGGATGCAGGAATTTTTATTTGTAGAAATATAAGGTCAACAAACATAAAATTCCATGCAGTTAGAATTAAAAAGCAACAAAATTATGAATCAAAAAAAAAAAAAAAAGATGATGAGAATCTAAAAATATTAATATAACTATTGCCTCTGGACACTTAAAAGAACCTCCTTGTAAACATTATTTCATGTTTCATATGAAGGAAGGCCAAATTCAGGTTAAGGGACTACTACTACCTTTGTAGTACAGCTGGACTTACTTTGTGACAATCCAACATAGAGTCTTCCATGACTAAATACAGGATCATGAAGTACAATACCTACTTTTCTGATCATCGTCTGACCTTGAGATTTGTTTATAGTTAGTGAGAAAGCCAGATTTACAGGGAATTGTTTCTGTATGACCAGACTCATCAGGGTCTGATATGAAGGGAATGTGTGGTATGGCCACCAAGTTGTTGACTCTATTTCCTCAAATTACCTTTGCATAAATAACATTTGGGTCCAGGTTTTCCACAATCAATCTAGTCCCATTGTTTGATCAAGGTTCCTCAGAATTATGATTGGGACACCCCTTTTCAATTTCAGAAGATGAGGTGGAAAGCCTGAAATTGGTAGACTATTGAATATGTATTCCTGCAAGTATAGGTTTTGGGGGTCATCTTCCACTGAATCATAGCTTGTGTAATTCCTGCCTTCTGATTGAATAATTACCTTGCAAGATCCTAGCATTTTATATATGGTTGACTGAAATATTCTTGCAGCAAACAATAGCCCAGTCCAAAAAGTATTCATGTTGGGAGAAAGACCTGGAAATATCTGGGAATACTTGTGTGATGAGATTATCCAAAGCTTCCTTGTGGGATCCAACCATTGAAGCAGGCAGCTGTATCTTGTTTGAAAAATCAGTGATACCTTCTCTGTTCCCAAAACAGATAGTAAAAATTGCTGAACAGTGAAAGTGAGGATCCCAAGCTGCATGCATGTTGATGGACACACAAATTATGTTTTGGTAAAAATGTCTCCAGCAGTGAGATTTTACAATGCTGGAATTAACAATTTGAGGATGTGATCCCTTCCTTACAGCTTGCAAAACCTGATGGAAGTCTATTAACTTTCCACCAAATCATAGATCTGAGTCCATCAAGTCCTGGAGTAATCTATCAACTAATTCAGGTGCATGCCTATGTGTCATTGGGGCTTCATCACATGTTATCAACTTTGATTTCTTGAGGACATCTACTTTTTGTGAGTTTTGTGGCAATAGAAGAAACTGAATGGTGCAATAGCCTCAGAGGAATTCCAAAGGTGAGATTGGCAGTCCTTCCATATGCCATTTTCATGGCAGAAATCCCTGCAAGATAGAAAGAAAACTTAGTTGGAATATTTATTTTTCAAATTGTCATGAAATTGATTCTTACCACTACCAGCACATGCAATAGCAATCCTTTGAGTTTATCTTACATGCACAAGTAAGCAATTGTATAGGAAAGTTTTTCCAGAGCCACCAGGCCCATCAATAAAAAAACATTGTGGATCTTCTGAATTGCAGGCATGGAGAATTTGATCAAAGGCCAACCTCTGCTGATGGGTCAGTTGATTTACATTATCAATTTGACTTTGATCCACATTGAAGCTTGATTGCTCTTCATCCAACATCCAGTGTCTTATTAGGTGGTTACTTCCAGCTGACGGATTTTATTCTGGAAGATTGGGAAATGATAAATCAATCAGCTGCAGGCCATTCTGGAGTAGAATTGGATTGATTACTTCAATGATCCAATTTGTCATGAGGGCATCATCTTGACAGCCTTGATGGATCCAATCTTCTGTCATCTTTAAGCCGTATTGAGCGGTTTGGAGCATTTTCAGATGCTACACTCTCAAACTGGTGTATGAGAGGATTGCACTGGTGAAGAATTGCTTGAATCCTTGTCATAAGCTCTGGGAGAAGATGTTGACCATGAATATGGTGATTTTTAAACTCATGTCCATTATTGTATGTAGAGCTGCAAGAATTTTGGGACTTCTTGAGACATTGGGATCAAGCTGCCAATGTTTTGGTGAATTGTCCCCTTCACCTTGAAAGTTTATGTAACTTGCCCTTGGTTTTTCAAAGCAGCTCTTGTAGCACAATTTATACCAAGTGAAGTAAATGCAAAATTGCTATTTATCAAACTTATTCTGCTCATGAAGATCACTAATCCATCATAGGGTAGAATCCAAATTTTTATCTTTTCCCTCCATCACAAAATAAAAGAGTAACCAAAAAACAAGAGGTATAGAAACATGCATAAAAAACTCTCACATCACTAATCCTAACATCAACAAACCTGTGAATTAATGTTTGGCCACTCATCATGTGCCTGAGAAGTCTGGATCATGCCCATTCCTGGCCACTACAGCTAAATAAATTGCTACATCTTATTAGATGACCATGAACACACCACTCATAGGAGCCAAATACCACCCCAATGAAGCATTTTAAGCAGGGCCAGGGCCAGTATTTGAAATGGTACATTCTCCATGCCCCCCCCCCTATCACAACACTTTTAACAATGGACCCAATTACCAACACCATAGCACCAACTCCTGTCCAAAGAAGAATGAGCATATCACACCATCACAGTCAGACTCATACCCAGCTGCAAGAATATTTAATCCACCCATTCTTGTAACCATGCATTTCAGTCCTTATATACCAGAAACACTCCTCTGTACCACAACCCAGACACCCCTCATGTCAGCCCTAAAGATACTCCAGAGTATCCTAAGAACTGACTAAACTATAAAATACAACAAAATTAATGTATTAGTACTGTAAATAATAATATATCATAAAATATTAATACATCAATCAAATCAGAATGCAAAATTAAGTGGGGTAGCTCACTCAAACCACCACTAAATTCCTAGTCCTTCTAGTACTTTATCAGATAATAAAGATACTTTAAGAAAAAGGGAATAAAAAGTATAAATTATGGATTAGAAATTATTGTCATAAAAGCTGAGAGACAATAAGCTTATTTGCATAGATATAATAATAAATAAGATTATGCTAATAAGAAAGAAAATACCTAAGTGTGTGGTAATTTCCCAGTATTGTTCTATTAAATGAATTGGACCCTGATGTGATTGGTTATACATACATGTCATGAGGTCATGGGGACATAGACAATACTGTGCTCAATTCAATACAATCCCCATTGCATCATAGTGCATTTGAATTGTAATAAATTAGAGCAGAATATACAACAACATTCTAGAACCTTCCCCTGTAGACCTCTAGAATATAAAAGGAGGCCATTTCCTGGCCTAGGATTGGATCCTATTAAACCAGTACCACATTAGTAAGTACCCTGAATATTCTCCTCCTACTTTTAGGGTAGTGTTATTCCTTTTATTATCCAACCCACCTTATTTACTGGACTAGTTATCAAGCTATCTTAGAACCTCCCCATCTTATACCTTGGAATATTTGTTATAAAGCAGTTGCTGCAACACTACCACCTCTGACAGTAGCCAATCAGCTCAAGTGCTTGCCAGCTGCTTAGTAACAATTTATATTGTTACATATCTCTCAAAAAGACAGAAAGATAGCCAAACCTATATGGTTAGCTGTTAGTCTTCTCCTGATTGACTAATTTGTATATCAAATAGACAATTATAAGGAGTTTAGGTTATCCTCTGTGCATAGTTTGGACACTATAGAGAGAATAATAGTCATTATTATTCAGATACCCTTTCAGCACAGTGATAGTACCTGGCTTTTTATAGACATTAAGCCAGTGTTTCATACACATAGCTGACAGTTAGCAGCAGGTGGAAGTAATTCTTGGTTACCAAAGAGGTGATTAGTATAGAGTTTGACTAAGGTAGATGGCCGGGTGCGTGGGCAATACTGAATACCAAGGCAATCAGAACTGAGCCGCAAAACCCTTGTGTGAAGGTCTCCTTCCACCTATTTGGCCTCCGGTTGTTGGTGTTTTCCTAAGGTTGGCAAGATTTGTGGAGCTTGAAATTGAATTGGAAAAGGCAAAACTTGAACAGGCAAAGGCAAAACTGCAGTCTGAGACAGAGAAGGATCCAAATCAAGCCGCAGACATTTATTTTCTGTACGTTTGTTCTTGCAGTTAGTCTTGCTGCTAATGTTGGTAAGGAACTTAGTGTAGAGCTTCACAAGGGTTGTTTGACAAGCCTTTGGGCAATGTGTGATGCCTGCTTTTTCCAACAGCTGCCTGAGGCGGTCCACATCAAGGGAAGCAACACAGTTTGGATCAATTAGAATTGGTAGAGGCAAAGACATGGCTGTATCAGGTGGATCCTTTTGTTTTTTCACAGTTTTATGTGTATTATGGAAGGAGTGCAGTTTCTTAATTGAATGAGAGTGTTGACTAGTTTGTGGTTGTTGATTGGTCTTGGTATTACTGGATTGTTCATTTTGTTTGGTTTGTTGGTGGTTTTGATCAGAAAGGCGCAGTTGTTTGTGAGATTGTTTAATTTGAGGTGTTGCTTGATTGTTTTGATGAATATTTAATCAGTGTCAGCCACTGAGTACATATCACAGTACCTGAAATGTACCATTTAACTGCAAGTATCACTAATTATTATTATCTCTAATAATAATTACTATTCTTATCTATGCTTATTATTGATTATTATTATTATCCCTTTAAAAGAACAATAACTACAAGTAATATTAATTATTATTATCTTTAGTAATAATTACTATTCTTTAGTTATTATTATTATTATTATATTATTATTAATTAATCATTATTACCTTAAAGTAATAACTTATTATTATTAAAGTAATAACTTATTATTATTAAAGTAAACTCATTAAAATTATTAATATAATTACTTTAATAATACATTCATTAAATAACACATGAATAATTCAGGTTACTCTATGAACTCTTGTTATATAAGACACATAAATTGTAGGCCCTTTGCCCACCTTTCACGTGAAATATTCAGAGTAACAGATGTCGCTCTTTTCTCTCTGATTACGCCCACATTTCTTATCCTTGGAATATTTCACGTATAAGATATGTACTTGAATATCTTATAAATAAAAGAACATATTAATATTATAATAATTAATACTTATAAGATGTGTCAATAACAAATGACCTCATTATAAGTTAATATCCTTATTAATATTAATAACAGATAAATTAATACAAATGTCATGATGTGATCCAATTCCACTAAGGACTAAAGATCAAAGATGTGTCCCATAACACTGCCTTAGTAAAAATCACCTCATAACTTTAACAGATCCTCTCAAAAGGATCTGTCTTCCCCCTGAAGCTCCCCAGTACCTCCCAGGTCCTGGAAGCGCTCACAGTTCCCCCTGAGGAGCTCTTAAAATATATAAACAGACTGTAAACAGATGTTTATCCCCCAGAGAATATTTAGAACAGCTTAGCACAATACATACCTTAGAGTTATTTACCTTGCTTAGTTCCCCATTCTCCACCAATACCCCAATTCTGCATAATCTATAGTCTAATACTGTTATTACCTCAAGAATTGGCCACAACCTACCTTCAATAAGGTAGAAACCACAAACCCAATTTGAGTCTCTCCTTGGATGCCTATTAATACTTTGTATTGATTTGGATGCGCCTAATTAGAGCAATTAGAGCAAGCCTCTGAGACAAGACTTACTGATTGAGGAGTATCCTTTTTACAGGACATTTTAACCAACCAAAACCACTTTAAACCATCAACCTACCTTAGTTACAACCCTTAAACACAGTTAGTTTCACACCCAGGCTGACAATCAGACTCTGTTTTGGGTCTGTTGATTTTTTTGGATTGCTTGGTGGTTTCAATAAAGTTTGAGTAGAGTTGAATAATGAGCTCTAGGCCTATGTGCAATACCAGCTTCTTTCAGATTTTTCTTGAGGAGCTTGGAAGATAAGGGTGGGTTAGATGGTGATGGGGATCTTGATTTTTCTTTGTGCTTAGCTCCCACAGTAGAATTGGATGGTAGGTCTTGAGATCAGGAAAAATAGTTTTGATAGAGTTGTAAAAGGGTTGAACGTCTGTATGAAATTTTGAAGGGAATGTTTTGGTTTGTAAGCACGTCACATGGCATCCAACAATTGGTATCAATTAATGGCATATTGTTCAATTTTTACTTCAGATGGTTTGATTCCAGTAACTAGTTCCCAGAGATGTTTGAGTTGTAAAATGGACTTCATTCTGTGTCTCCATTTGATGAAATTGTCACCGTTTAACTTGTATTTTTCCAAAAGCTTGTAACTAGATTTTTCCATGACTGTTGGAGTAATCAGAGAAGTGAAGACAGTCAAGTTTTGAAAAGTATTGGAAGACCAGAGTCTAAACCAGTCTCATAATCTGTTAGAGAAAAATACAGTTGAAGAACTGAGGAACTGGATTAGATAACTATAACCAGAGAGGATGGAGAAAAGTAGGAGAAGGAGCTATACCTGAGGAACTGGATTAGATAACTATAACCAGAGAGGATGGAGACAAGTAGGAGGAGAAGCTATACCTGTGGTGACAGAGAATAAAAAGAGGATGAATTACTTTTTAATATAAAGAAAAGGAGACAAGTGAACAAACCTCAGAGAATAAAAGGAGGATAGATAAAAAGAAAATAGAAGAGGAAAATACATGACATAGACTAAATACATTAATATACTTAGACCCAGTAATTTCCAACACTTGACCCCCTTTTATTCCACCTCTTTACACCAGGAAAAAACAATGATCACTTGATGGCAAGTGACATTTGGACAACTTTACTCATCTATCCTCCATCTATCCACTGCTACCCCTTGAATTAATTTAAAACACAATTAGGTATTCATTTTTCTACCTTGAAAAACCAGAGGCTGTTCCTGCTCATAACAGCTCTTTCTGCCTTCTGTGCATATACATGTTGGTTAGCTGCTCAGTGCTACTCAGCTTTGATTAAAATAGGTGCATAGCTCAATGGAAACTTCATTCCCACCCTCATTGATGTGTCTTCCTTCTGCCCAAAAGTCATCTCTGAGCTGTGCCAGATTGGACACTGAACTGCACCAAATTTAACACTGAGCTACACTAGGGTTAATACTGAGCTACCAGAGTGAAAACTAAGCTTCCCCAGGGGGAATATTGAGCTATGCTGGAGTGACCACTTATAAGATGTGCCAGACTGAACACTCATCTGTGCCAGAGTTTGCACTTAGCGTTTCTATAGTGACTCCTGAGCTCAGGTAGGGAAAACCAATGAGAAACAGAAAGAAAATGAAACCAGTTACACCTGAGCAGAATCAGTGAAAAATGAGCAGAATAAGTGAAAAATGAGCAGAATCATTGAAAAATGAGCAGAATTAGTGAAACTGAGCAGAATCAGTAAAAAATGAGCAGAATCAGTAAAATAAGAGCAGAATCAGTAAAAATGAGCAGAATCAGTTAGAATTGAGCAGGATGTAAAAATGCACAGAATCAGTCAAAACTGAGCAGAATGAGTGGAAACTGAGCAGACTCAATGGAAAATGAGCAGAATCAGGGGAAACTGAGTAGAATCAGTGGAAACTGAGTAGAATCAGTGGAAACTGAGCAGAATCAGTGTAAGCTGAGCAGAATCAGTGGAAGCTGAGCAGAATCAGTGTAAACTGAGCTGAATCAGTGAAGTGTGATCTGAGCCAGTGGTAAAGGAGCTATTAAATCAAACCACCAGTTAGAATCAAATATACAGGAAGAGTAGGATTGGAGCACAGTTGCAGAATGTCACTTTTAATCAAGTGAGCATTGGTTTTTCCTGGTGTTAATAGATATTTATTAGCCCTTGTTTCATGGATCTAGTTTTGACTGTTTTCTGAGATTGTTGACACCAAATTGACTCAGTCATCATCTACCAAGTGAGAGATTGAGAAAAATTACTCACATTTGACGGGGGACTGGTTACAGGATCATCCATGATGATCTTAATTAAAAAATTGCTGGGGAATGTGTCATAGGCTTGGCGGCCCCAATCCAAGTAGTCAAGTTGGCCTTGAATGGCATACTTGTTATTTTCCGGGTATTTGAGGTTACCTGAGATAGAAGCCAGCCATTTGAGTTCACCCAGGTCTGGAGCCTCACACAATACTTGTGTCAACATTGGGTTGCCTTGCCCAACCTGGTGGATTGCACCCAATTGAAAATCCTTCCAACTCTTTGCTTTTAAGTTAATAGATAAGCATCCCAACTTGTGTGCTGGGTAGATAACAGACCATGGAGGAGCAGAAGAAAATGAGCCGGAGTGGGGGAATTCCTTTTTCTTGAGATTGCAGATAAATAGCAGGTATTCTGTTTGAACTGAGTTATTGTGAGGAGGAGGAGGAGTATTTTTGGAATCATCAAACTGGGACTCAGGAAAGAGAACATTACTGGATAGGGTAGTAGTAGCTGTGGCCATGATGGGGGGAAAAGGCAGTGTCAATGGTGCCAGAAGGCAAACCATTAGGGAAAGGTGCCACTTGTTTATAGCTTTCCCATCCTTCCGGCCCATGCACAGCTCAGAAATATTAACATATAGGGGACACATCCGGCCCACACAGCACTTATGACATCCACCAAAGTATATCTTGTGCTGGATTAATGCAATTGAGTCATATCTCACTTACACATTAGTCAAGTGCAATTGCATGTGTGCTTAACATGATGAATTGTTTGAGTATGTGCGGCAATATGAAGCATTTTCATATGGTCTGTCCAAATTGACTAATTTTATTATCACATATTGAAACAGGGAAGCAAGCAAACAAAAACACACAGAAAGACACAAGTCAATACAAGAGGGAGAGGAAGACACCCAAAACCACAGGTACCACTTAATTAACCATGTTTTTTTATTGGGGGGGGGGGGGTGATGATCAGTGTGACCAGAAGCAATGAATATTGTGATTCAGCAGAAGGACAAATCACCCGGAAAAGTAATAGTCAGAGAGGTCAGGCTTGTTGGATGTATCAGGGCACTTTTATCCAGCCCGCTTGAAAAGGTTTTGGCATAGGCGTGCTGAGAAAACTCCATATGTGGTACGCTCAATCTCCCACATTGGATCTGGGCAGGTTTGCAAGTGCCAAATTTTAGACTTAACTTAATAAAATAGCTCAATTGGGTTGAGCTCTGGGCAGTAGGTAGGTAAATAGACCAGAAGGATCCCTGTTTCATGACACAATTGGGCAAAACACTTGCCACCATGGATATGGGCATTGTCCAAGACAAGGATCAAGTTGCAAGCTGGATAGGGGTTCATGAAAGGCAGCTAACATCACCCACTGTCAGCTTGCAGAATCTGATTTCTTTTGCAATTCAAAACCAAAAACCCTCAACCCCCAAGCAACTACTTAAGAAAGTGGTCAGAGTGGTGTCCCTTGACCATTTTGTTGGTCACTGTGATTGCTAGGACACCACAGAACCCAATTACAGGGAGGAGTGTGAACTGGGCAGGATTTTGATTGGTTATGGTCCTATCCTCCAGTTTCCCCTTTGGGGATTGAGAGAATGTGCAAACTAAATCTTGTGAGCAGATGGAAGACTTGTCTGGAAGCATGTAGTGTACAGCTTCAGCCCCAATTCCAAATTTAATAAGAAATCATTGAACAAGAATTACATTACATACCCATGAAAACAAGGAGCTCCGCAGGGATGTCCTTCATCTGGTCAACAAATTGCCACTTAGCCACCAGCAACTTTCTGATATTTACAGTATTAGCTTTTTTCAATAGTATCTCCATCTTTTCAAAGAGGTTGCAATGGAGTGTAGTTACACAAAGCAGCATATTTGATTGTTTGTAGAGCTGTTCTCTCATTTTGTCTAGGAATAACCCTGGTTCCAATTGAACCAGTTCAATCATGAAGGTTTGGTCTTTGAGGGTCAGTAGAGATGACCACCCTCTCTGTTCATATAGCAATGGGTCTTGAACCACCCAACATTTTGCCTGATAGAGATTTATCCACCTGTTGAATGGGCGTTGATAAACGCACGCCAAGCGCGCACGCCAACGCCAACCCGCACGCCAATTTTTTTTGGCGTGCGGGGCCTACACGCCATTTTTTTTTGGCGTGTAGGGTCTACACGCCAAAATAAATTGGCGTGTGAGACCTGCACGCCAAAAATGGCGTGTGGTTCCCACACGCCATTTTTTTTTGGCGTGTGGGCCCCGCACGCCAAATAAAATTGGCGTGTGGGCCCCGCACGCCAATTGTTTGGCGTGCGCTCTCACACGCCAAACAATTGGCGTGTGGGAGCGCACGCCAAATAATTGGCGTGCGGGGCCCACACGCCAATTGTTTGGCGTGCGGGTCCCCCCTCGCTCACATAATCGAGTGGGAGGGACCACTTGATTACGTGAGCGAGGCCGGCTGACGAGGTTATACAACCTCGTCAGCCGGGAGGACTTCCTCCCGGCCGGCGAGGCTATACAACCTCGTCGGCCAGGAGGAAGTCCTCCTGGCCGACGAGGTTGTATAGCCTCGTCGGCCGGGAGGACTTCCTCCCGGCTGACGAGGTTATACAACCTCGTCAGCCAGGAGGAAGTCCTCCTGGCCGACAAGGTTGTATAGCCTCGTCGGCTGGGAGGACTTCCTCCTGGCCGACGAGGTTATACAACCTCGTCAGCCAGGAGGAAGTCCTCCTGGCCGACGAGGCTGTATAACCTCGTCGGCCAGGAGGAAGTCCTCCCGGCCGACGAGGCTATACAACCTCGTCGGCCAGGAGGACTTCCTCCTGGCTGACGAGGTTGTATAACCTCGTCAGCCGGGAGGAAGTCCTCCCGGCCGACGAGGCTATACAACCTCGTCGGCCAGGAGGACTTCCTCCTGGCTGACGAGGTTGTATAACCTCGCCGGCCAGGAGGAAGTCCTCCCGGCTGACGAGGTTATACAACCTCGTCAGCCAGGAGGACTTCCTCCTGGCCGACAAGGTTGTATAGCCTCGCCGGCCGGGAGGAAGTCCTCCCGGCTGACGAGGTTGTATAACCTCGTCAGCCGGCCTCGCTCACGTAATCGAGTGGTCCCTCCCACTCGATTATGTGAGCGAGGGGGGACCCGCACGGCCGGCCTCGCTCACGTAATCGAGTGGTCCCTCCCACTCGATTATGTGAGCGAGGGGGGACCCGCACGCCAAACAATTGGCGTGCGGGGCCCACACGCCAATTTTATTTGGCGTGCGGGGCCCACACGCCAAAAAAAAATGGTGTGTGGGAACCACACGCCATTTTTGGCGTGTGGGTCTCACACGCCCTTTTTTTTTGGCGTGTAAACCCTACACGCCAACAAAAAATGGCGTGTAGGCCCCGCACGCCAAAAAAAATTGGCGTGCGGGTTGGCGTTGGCGTGCGCCGTTGACGTGCGTTTATCAACGCCCCTGTTGAATGACTGAGCATATATTGAGACTCCAAGCGCCTGGCAAACTTCTGCCTGAGGGTACAACTGACATACAATTTGAACCATCACAATCTTTGTGCTGGGATAGTACTTTACAAAAACCATGCTTTTCTGAGAGGGGGGGGGGTGAGGGGAGAGAATTTCAATGTCAATAGATGTGCACTATGGCCAAAAAATGGTGGCCACTTACCAGGGGAAATATTGTATTGGGTTGCTGCCACTTTGGTGGAGGTGGGGGCCTACAAATTACACAAAACAGTGGGTGGAGGATGTGGCTGATGTGGACTGATGTCCATTCCATCTCAAAGGCTGTATGGGGTTTACATGGCCATGAAGATCCACTGGACATCAGGGCTACCAGACCAGCACTTGGTTTTTGTATTGACAATGTTGTATATGCATAAAAAACAAAAACAAAACTGAAATTGTCCAAGCTTTATTAAAAACACAATGTATATATTTATATTTATATATTTAAAATACTCAAATACCAAACAATAGCAAAGATTCATGGTCCAGCCAAGCAAGTCAGATGATACAAGGAGACACAACAACACCAAGAGAGAGAGAGACAAGCCGTCCAAGCAAGCAAATTTTGTTCATGGCAAGATCAGGAGAGGCAAGCAAGACACTGAGACCAACACAAGATGGGGGAATGTAGCAGGACCAGATGATAGGGCTGCCATATTTTCTTTCAAAAAGTTGTCCACATTAAACATACAAACAAGGCTGGGAGTGCTCTGAAGGTTTGACCCGTTTACACCCACAGCTGGGTTTGTGAAGCCGGGTGTTGTACTGGATTGAGTGGATGGCAATTATCTGGGAGTAGTGAGTCCCATGGCCCCAACATTCCATCTCTTATGCATTGATTGAGAAGGCCGAGGTGGTGTGCATGGAGATGGCCGGCAGTGTTGTGACAGGAATTTTAATGTGGCCCTGGAGTGCTGGCAAAACTCGCCTCTGTCTCTCTCTCTTTGTGGGCCAATGTTCATCACAGACCAGCCTAACCCACCACTGTCAATACTCCACTTTCCCCAAAAGCAGAATAACACATCCTTGTATGTCTTCCTTCCCCCTTATTCTCAAACCAATGCCCAACAGAAGCAGACGCAGCTGGTTGTTGTTGTAGTCCTGCCACCAGACCTATGCCTGTTGACAGATGAACCATCCAGGATGATCCAACAAGCAAGTAGTACCCGTCAGGATTTGTTTGGTTGACTAATTGTCAAGGACCTTTGGGCTTGTGAGACGGGATTCTTTTTTATTATACAATTGCTTGTATTTCTAATCACCAAAACCAGACTGTAATAAAAATAGAGTTAGATAACAAGACAGAGAGACAAAAGATCAGGAAAGAGAAATCATACCACTTGAACTGGAGATTTACAGTAGCTATTTTAGACTGTTATGTGAAGAAGTTAATTTAGATATAAAGAACTAATGACGAAAAGATAAGAGAGGAGGAATAAAGAAAATTTATTTGATCAACATCAACAACAAAGTAGAAAAGATCACTATAATTCTAATTTTTTTAGAGAGTTATGTAAATGTATAATCTAAGGTGGTAGTGTTGAAGGGATGATCTGTGAATCAGAGAAGATGAGAGTAATAATGGAAAAGGAATATGATAAGTGTTTTGAGTTTATGAGTGCAATTGAAGTGAAATTTTGAGGAATTGTTTTATGTTACACCGTAGAATTCCTTGTAGTCTTTCTTGAGCGTGATCCACGTGCAGAGAGAAAGGTTGCTGAGATCATAGTTGGTAGAGATTTTAGTTGAGAGCAAAGGTTATCCTTGACCCGAGTTCAAGTTTGACAATGGGATCATGAGTTCTTCATGCGGGGGGTCTAAATTTTTGTGTGAGAGAGGGTCTATTGAATGAGTCATTTGGCCTGAGATGTTCGGCATTTTTCTTGGTGGAAAGCTTGAGAGTACCAAATCTCTGAAAGATTTCAAGCAAGTAGAAGTCGTGTTTGTTTCATTTATTCTCAAGTGAGTAAAACATGATCAATAGGCTGCAGAAATGAGAAGAGAAAGTTGTATACCTAGAAGAAACAACCTGGTTGATATTTCAGATAGATACAGAGAAAGGAAAGATAGAGAGGTGTAGAGACAGAGATAGAGTGGGAGAAAGTAAATGATACTTTTGTGGTGAGTTTAACTTTATTGGTGTGATAAATAATGAAATACAAATGTTTATTGTAGTCAGTATTTATAATTCTCTGTCTGGCTCTTGTTTAACTCTTTTTATTTTCTTCTTAATCTTACTTAAAGTCACACTAGTGCCAGTAGTTTTTAATCTTGTACTACTCTTTGGTAGAATTGGTTCTGCTGTTTTCTACATAAGTGTTTCATTAATATGAGTGATTAGTTGTTTGTCTCTTCTGGGTTTTCTTTTCTTTTTCTAACAGATCAACAAACAACTTACCGATTCCGGTGCCGTTTGTGATCCTGCCTAGGAGTTCTGGGGTAGTTGATACTGCCTGTTCTGTTCTCAGTTGTTGGTTGTTGACCTCCAATCTGCCCAAGTCTGGAGCATAAAAAATATTTCTATCCATTAGCCTTTGTTGCTGGTCTGGACTGCGGAATGGGTTCCCTTACCAATTCTTGCAGCTGATGTTCTAATTAGCCCCCTCGGGTGGCTATTCTCACAATCTCCTCCTCTGCTTCCTCCCCTTCCACCGTGTGCACCTTCCAGCCATCAAGGTCTGTCTACTTGACTCAATGTCCTTTGCTGTTGTTGATGAGAGGGAGATCAGGGCCTTTCAACCCAAGCCATGGAACATCAACCACACACACAAGAAGTGTATATGTGATAGTTGTGTGACCCAGGAAGGATGTGTTGGGTGGCAGAAGCTAATGCTCACACACTCCCTACAGGGGGGCCTTTTTGCGGCTGACGTGGTGGTATAGTTCCAAGAGTTATCTGTCCTGATGTCCAGCAAGAGCTGATCATCTTCTTCTTCTCCAACCAGCCAGTGTCAGGGCCAGGTATCAATCCAATGCTTACAATCATCCTCCTCCTTATAGATCCCAACATTGTTGCATGTTTGAGAACGATGAATTGGATGGTGATGGTGATGTCTTGCCAAGATCATGATACCCATTCAATGACACCAGAGTCACTTGTTGTGACTGTTGCTGGATGGTGTTGCTTGAAATTGGCAATCAAGGATGTTTATTTATGTGGACACAAATAGCAAGTGGAATGTTCCTTCATTCAACAAACCCTCCTCCACCCTAATATCATTTTTTGATTTGATTTGGTTTGATTTTTAAGGTAGATAAAGAGAGAGAGAGAGAGAGACAGTCAGAACTTGTGACCTTATGACCTTGACATAAACATCTCTCTCTCTCTCCATCCAACAGTACTCCAAAAAGATGAATGATAATGAGTTGTCATACCAAAAAAAAAAAATTGAAATGTGTTCTTCTACTTTGATTTTCCTCATGTAGATTATTTTATTTTATTTTTTGGGATTTGATGTGATGTGATGTGATGGAGTGGGTTTAGTATTTGGGAACAAGAAGAGTTAGACAGTTTCTGGATCCCATGATCTAGCCAAACAAACAAACAAACTGACAGACGGACGGACAAGTGTTTTGGTTGGAAGAGTGATTTGGTTGAACTTGTCAAGACCTCTCAAGGCTCAGAGCATACCAACCCAGTGTGTATACGCCATATCTATCATCATTTTTTGACGATATACACATGTGGGGGATGTAATCAGGATCACACCCAACCCAGATTTCCAAGCAGATGGGGGTCTTGATCCATGCTTGACACCACTATGATTCTCCCAACATATGAACAATCATCCGTGCCTTTTTCTTTTGGAAACATAATAATATTATATATAAATAAAAAAAATAAAGATAATTGTAATCCAGTAACAATTTCCAAAAAAAAGAAGAAAAAAAAGAAAAGAAAAGGGAAGATATGAACAATGAGTTTTTTTTATTTGATTTGATATATTTATCCAAGTAAAAAAAGTAAAGTAAAGTAAGAAGAATGGGGAAATACAGTGTTCATTTTATTTTGTTTAAATGTTTACAGTAGGATATAAAGTGTACAAAAAGAGGAAGAAGAGATGATCTTGATTGTCTCTTCTTTTCCAAAGAAAAGGGGGGGAAAGAAACAAGAGTACAGTGTTTGAAGTGAACAAGGTCAAGTAAACAAGTGTGAAGAAATGTGTAAAGGAGAGAGAGAGATATAAGGTTAGTGGAAAGGAGAAGAAGAGGAAGGAGGGAAGGAGAGGAGGAGGGGAGGGGAAGGAGGGTTGAGGTGATGGTGATGGTAGAGGTTGATGGGGAGGTGGAGGAGCGAAGTGGAAGATTGGGATGAGCAGACGGAGGCTGATCGGGAGGAGGGGCGTCGGTTGCTAGGGCTGCTGCCACAGCAACTGCTGCTGCTACTACTACTACTACTACTGCTACTGGAGGGAGGTGGAGTTGGTTGGACAGGCCATAGTCCTCGGGCTTGTCGGGCCTTGGTGATCTGATAGGAGCCCATGAGGAATTGCTCAAAGTTGAGTTCACCTTTCCTATCGCTATCGGTGGAATCCCTGTAAGACTCGAAGAAGAGACAAGGATGAGAGGAGAGAGGGTTAAGGAGAATATGTGTGTGTGCGGGGGAGAGTGTTGTATGCTGACCATATCTTGGCCAGGGTGTGTAGGTCTAGACCGGATCGAATCCAGATGGGACGGATGAGATGTCCGGGGAGGTAAATCTTTTGGTTATCGGTGTGATAGTAGGAGTGATGATGAGGATAGTGTTGATGGATGAGGCTGGTCCAGAGTGCCTGGATGGCTCTCCTGAAGGAACCGAGATCGATGGTCGTTTGATGATAGATCGGCTTCTTGGTTCGTGGTGGGATCGGGGGTGGGAGGGAGGGTGATGGTTTGGTGGTGGGTTGACCCAAGTTGAGCCATTGTTGTAGGTCGATCTGATAACATGCTTCGTTAATGGCGGCACTCTTGGTTGAGGTTGTATTTTGATTGTAAAATGAGATTAATTGTTGAATGGATGGGTTAGTGTTCATAGTGTGTGTTTTGGGTAGTGAGTGAGTTGAGGAGGGAGAAGAGAGTTGGGTTGTTTATAAAAACTTATGAAAACAGGGTTGTTGTCAATAGTTTGATATCGCCCTGGTTACCCTGGTTAGAACTTGTACCCTGGTCTTAGAAGACCCTCTGTCTCAACATGGTCACTATATGTAAACTTATTTAAATGAATGATTTTTAATTATTAAAAAAAATCATTGTTGTTGTTGTTGTTTAATCATAATTTATATTTATTTATAACATGAATGATTGATAATCGTTTATATCTGGTTTATGATCCAGATGTTTAAGATGATTATTGCAAATCTTATCAAACACTGCTATCGCTGGTGGTTTGAGACCTTCATGTTTTAGATAGATCTTGGAGATACAATGAAGTGCGAGATCAACAAGTCGTAAGAGGTCCTCGGGTGGATGAGCTGGATGAGTGATAGTGGGATTGAGGGTGGTAGCATAGATGAGTAGTAGTGATTGATACTTAGGATGCTTTGTGTTTTGGAATTCGATTATCTTCTTGGTACGAGTCGTGGTTGATGATTGATAGATCGATTGAAGTTGAGTTTTAGTTATTATCTTGTCCAAATCACCATTGACATTCACAGCTTCAAATACAAAAACGGTTAGGGTTAGTAATTAAAATTAAAATTAAAATTAAATTAAAACTCATCAACTCACTCTTTAAATTATTAGACTTTCGTAAGCTGCAAGCCATCGTCATCACCAATGAAAGATTAGTAATCAAGACTAGAATAATTTTATTCATCTTCAACATCAACAGCAGCTTACACTCTATCTGCTAGTAGCACCGAACCACTCAATTTATTTCCAACAGTGTAAATTCCAAAGAGAAAGATCAGACGTGTAGGATAGCCGCACTATTAATCTGCCAAGAAATCTGATCCAGATGAAACACACTAATTAATTCCAAACCCAACGGCCAAGTGTGACTTATTGTAGTGACTCGAAACGGGTAAACGTCATCAAACGAGCTTTAAATCGTCCAGGAACAGCCGAATCCGACCAAAAGCAGCAGCATGTAGGAGGTAATTGGGGAATAAAGCTGATTAAGGTCGATCCGGAATGAGTCTTGGGAAAAGTTCGATGTGTATACCGGAATAGATTCTTCGGTGATTAAAAAGGAATAGTCCGGCATCGAAACGTCGGCGAGTCTTCAGGTGGTAACCCAGGCTCATAACCTGTAGTGACTCGAAGGGGTAATCAGTATGGATTGTCGGTAGGTGTCGCCCTAGCCGGCTGAGCCTTGGGGTACATGTTTAAGATGGTAGCACCATGATATTTATGTATTTACATAGATTCAAAAGACAGTGGGGAATAAACCATTTGATGCTGCACACACGCATTAAATTCCAGGCTTAGTGTTGACGACCCTTATTCAAGCAAATCTATAACTAACACCACCAATCATTCACCAACTTAAACCACTACACCAGGAGTAAGAGCCTACCTGGCGATTCTCACAAACAACTCTCGTAAACCAAAACATCAGCCTTGCTTGAGTTCTTTGACAGATCAGCTCGTCATGGGTGATGGTGAAAGATTACTTGTACGCTGATGATCCATGAATTAAAGCCTGGCTTGGAGTATATTACTCCCCCGGCAGGGAAAATCATCGCTCAGCGTAATCTCTGGCCATCTTGGGTGTTTAGTTTAGCCGGTTGGGTGGCCAGCAATATTCGACATATTTATTTTAATTAGTCCCGGCTGGGAGTTGTTGCAGGACACTACCCAGCAATCGGGATCTACCCAGCGATCGGGATCGATGAACCGTTTGAAATAGATATTATATGAGCTCTAGTTGACACCATCCGAACATCATTAACCGGCTGGCTGGCTTGAATCAACTCAACCCACTCACAAGGCCAAGAGAAAGAGTCGGTCTGTTGGACCGAGAGAAGAGGGGTCTTGAAGCGATTGATGGCATAGACCACTGCTCGACCACAAAGTCTTGTTCCTCGTTGCCCCAAGGCGGACGTTTGGAGTGGGTTATGTGTGTCGTCAGAGTCTCCGAGCCTCTGCATGTATTTATGCACATGTTCCTTGGGGCACTGATCCTATTATGTAAATGGTGTGGACAGCCCCCCACAGACTCAAGGCTCGGTTTTTGGAAACCAATCCAGATCAACACCCCGAGTCATACAACCAGTACCAGAAAACATGGCAAGGCGCTAAGAGTGCTCCAGGTCAAACCTGCAGGACCCTACAATCAAGCCCCGGTCTCACCGGGTGAAACACAGCGGGTGATTCTCATTTACATTTTAACCCCAAACTGATTAAACTGATTTCCGAATATCTATCTCCATGTTTCTAGGGAACAACTCAAATCCCAAACTGATTCACTTCGCAATACACTTTTTCCGTGTTTAGATTATTGGCAAATCGAGTCGCAAGATCAAGTTCCGAGCTGAATCTGTGAAAACAGAAACGTAGAAGTATTGATAAATTGTAGGGGAAAAAAAATAAGTCTTAGGGATGGAAGAGTAGAATTTATGTTGATTTGATGATTGCTGTCGTATTAACCTGAATTGATGTGTTTATTTGTCTCTATCCCAATAGTTGAGGTGTGACTTGAGGGATGAAACCAGGGGGGGCTCAGGTGAGCCGTGGGTCTTGGTTGCAGGGGCAGTCAGTCAGCTGATAACTTCGATTCGTAGTGGTGTGTGCTCGGAAGCGCAAGCTGTGATCGATTCTAGGGTTGATGGATACTCATTCATCTGACCCCGCTCCCCATCTTCAACGCACACCCAACTTGTTGTCACCGAGAACATCGTCAGTCAGGCCGCTGTCCCTTGATCAACTGATCTACTCAAAAATCTACCATATCTTAGTCAAACCCTCGTTCACAAAGTGACTGTAAAGATTGGCTAATTATGTCATGTCCAAGTGGAGTAGGTACATACTTGGGTTTTGTTTACCTTCTTCTTCATTCATGTTGTCTACTATGTCTCAGAAAATAACCTGACTATAATACTCATCAATACATTACATGGTTACTTTTTGTATATTTACTTTGATACTCATGAAGAATTAATACTAAAATAATTAAGTTATTGTTGTTGGTGTTGTTACAAATTATACTGATGAAAGAAGACACATTTATTTTTACCTTGTTTGTTTTTTATGCTACAAAAACAATGTAAAAGACAAACAAAAGACAGGATATGATTGTTTGGATGTCATGGTTCTATGTGTAAATTAAATTGAGGTACCTCAGCCAAGAGGTAGCCCAGTAAGTTTATTTACTCCTTCTTGCTGTAAAACTATGTACTTGCTAAAAAGTGGATGGTTAATGTATTCAATGTCATATGTTAGAAAAGTAATGTACACTGTGGGACTCAAACCCACAACCTCTGAACTCATTTCAAGAGTGATGCTCTTACCATTGACACAGCCCGCAAACAGGTGACAAAATAAATATTTTGTTGTGGTAACAATTTTGAATGCATGACTGCGCAAGTAGCCGCAGTCACTGCGGATGGGTTGCTGGCAAATCGTCAGCGCAAGACAAAATTCAATTTTTGTCAGCTGTGTACGCGCTGTGTGAGCTAAGTGCACTGTTGAGCAATCAATGTGTGTGGTAATATTGTTACTTATTGGGTAATGCGCCTCAGATTTGCCACATTACACTCCTATGTCATGCATATACGGGAGTGGGTGGCTAGACTGTAGATTAACATAGAATCCTATTTACAAAGTATACATTTGAATCCAACATTCAAGAGATGACATATGTAGAAAACATGCATCCTGCAATCTATTACAAACAGAATAACATTATATATGTATAAAATACTCAAAAAAGAGTATATCTAAGACATCTTTTTAAAAGATATATTTGACATTTGTGGCTCATTTGGGGAAGAAAAATCGTCCCAAAATATTGTGAAAGGTTGGGTACATGTTTACATCTTCAGTTTTGACAGTTCAGAGTGCACAAAATGACACCATATGAGGTGGCAGTAACACAGTTTTCGTACTCACATGTCAGCCATTGATGTCATGAAAAACCTGTCATGATTAGTTACTACTAAGGAAAGGACCAGCCTTTGCTGGCTGTTCTGGTTTGCAAAAAAGGCTCCAAAGAAGATATCCAAGAGTCCCTTCTTCCCACTCTTGTATTATTCCCTATCATCATTCATACTGACACATAGCATTCCAACCAGTCATGGTCATTGGTGTCCTGCCCAGTAAGGTAGTCTCTAAAAGACTTGATCATCCTGAATTATTCATTCACACCTTTCCAGATTTCACAAAATCAACCCAGCTGCCTCAAGCCCCCCAATACACCTGTAGAAGTGGTCCCTTCCTTCAAGAAATGAATGAATAGTAAGCCCATTTCTGTCCCAAGTTGTGGCCCTTCTGGACATCTGTATTTGGATCATAAAACAGCCCCTGATTGCAGACCCCAGTTCTCTAAGGTAAAAAACTTCCCTCTTCTCTGTTGCACAAAAACCTTTGGAGGGAACTCAACTACCCCTGCTTGCAGGCCCCTCCTGTTTTTTTTAAAAATATCTTTAAAAAAACAACCATCACACCCCCTTTTTATTTACCTCGCACCTTGGGTAGCTAAAAGGATTACAGTCCTTTGAATCTCAAAGATAGGTTCTTAAAAGCAGTGTCAAAGATAAGTTTGAGGATTTGAAGTTCAAGAATAACTTCAAAGATGGAGATAGGTGAACTGAGAGGGGATGGAATTACTTAATACTCAGCCAGGATGATGGCAAGCTGAATAGCTCAGTGGTAAGCATAAAAAAAGTTATATTTATTAACTGAGGAAAGAGAGAAGAGCATTGCTAATAAAAGAAAAGGGTATGGTTATCAAAGATATGTAGAAGATGTGTCAAAGACAAATGATAGAGTATGTACTCAAGGTGAGTGATACAATGATGTTCAAAGAAGATCAGTAACAAAAAAGAGTACATGATGTTCAAAGATGAACTAGTGAAATCAAAAGCACATGATAGTCAAGGATAAGTTGCCAAGATTTGAGTCAAAGGTGGAATTCCCAAGACAAGATGTTTGATTGAAATGCAAGGCTAGAGAAATGGATGAATGCCAAGCCTAGAGATTGAGTTGAGTGGAGCATTTGAGCTAGTCCGGGAAAGGGTCATTGGATAAGCATCAAAGCTGAGTCAAATCACTGGGAATGGTAGTCCGTAGTATTGGCTTGGATGATTTGAGTAATTTTTAAAGATGTGATTCAATGTCTACCTTGGTTAGGTGTCACACAAAAGGAAAGTGAAATGTTGAGTAAATCTGAGGGATATTTGAAGTTCAACAGATTGGTAAGGTTGGGCCATTGTGAGCTGAGCCCATGAGTTGTAGCATGGCATATATTGAACCATTTCTCCTTTTGTTATATTAATCTTCTTCAAAAGAGTCCTTGTTGACCTGATTTGGAATCTTATGATAAGAAGGTGATCACTGAATCTCACTCGTTTACTGATCATTTTTACTCTCCTTGATTGTGTTCTAACCCTTCTTCACTGTATTCTGTTCTCTAAGTCTTATGACTACTATTAGTATTTAGTTTGTGTTGAAAAATAAAGTGTTGATCTAAAAAAAACCTATGCAGCTGTCTTCATATGGCTATTTCAACTTTGGGGCTCTCCAAACAAGCACTTTTGGCAATCAGACTTCTTGTTTTACTGGGCTTGAAATGTTCCAGGATTCTGTCAGCCTGCTACTAATTCAGAGACAACCTGACCATAGCAAGTTATAACAATATACAACTTACATTCTTAGTCTCAAAAGAATGCACACCTTACGTCTTTTTGTTTCAAAAGAAATTATTAAAACAAAACATATAACACAGAATCTGGATATAACTTCTGAAGTATAAAGAAAACTTAGAATATTATTTCAGATTCTGACTCTACATGTACATTAACCTAGGGTAGCTCAGCAAAAGTACCCCGTAATTATTACTCCTTCATATCCCTTCACAAGGCCGTCAAGTTTTCACATCTACATACCCTTAAATATATGCTAGTAGACTATCTAATTAAGGTTAATAGAGCTCGGGTATGATGCATAAATAAGGCTTACATCATCATTTCCATATTTACATGTACCTTGCACCTGTAATAAAAGCCATAACCAACACTGCAGCCATACTTTTCCTACTAAGGCCAAGATAGCCCAATTGGTTGGTTGTAAATAGAATACTGGTCCAAAAGGAAGGAAGAAACGAAAGTACTCACCTTACTGGGAACATTAAACCACTTTGGGCCTTTTGAAAGAGGTAACTAAGCCCTACCGTAACCAAACCAGTTATACAGGTAACTAGGGCTTAGTAGAAGACTAGACCAGGCAAAACTGAGCTTCTGCTTCGCCTCCAAGCGCCCATAATGGATATATAAAAATCCCTTCCTTACCACGAAATGATATCCCCATCTTCATTTACATTTACCAGCTTTTACCCACCATATCAACCAGTCTTATAGCCTGTCATATAGTCCAGTTTTTGCTTGTTTTATACCTGAAGTTCATCCAACAACCTTTCACCTTTCTCAGAACTCATCACCAACCTGTTACCCAGTTATTTGAGCGCCCCAAGACCAGTCATACTCCTCCTGAAGTTATCTTTCCTGGAAATAAACTAGTGAGTCTTATTTCCTTATATACTTCAGTAGTATACTACTGTCTGGGCATACTCTTTTACCAAAAAGAACAGAACCTTGGAGGGCACAATAAACCACCCCTGTAACTCAGGCCTCCCTTAATAAAAACTTGATTGTTTTTATTAAAACCTTTTCTTTTAAACCTACCTTTACCCATTTCCCCTTGACACATACCTTTGTGTTACCACCTGTTTTTTGCTTGCACCCAGTGTAGCTAGAAAGATTTCAGTCTTTGGCATCACTGAGGCTGACAGATTCCTTGTGAACAACTTGTGAAGTTTTGGTTGCTAACAGAAAACAGACTGAAAAAGGAGATCAAGGTTAATAAGAACTAGTGACAATGTGATAAGGAGACTTGATGAGAGAAGAAGATTTACCACAAGCAAATGGAATAGATATGATAAGCAGGTGAGGGCTTATAGAGATGAAGACAAGGAAGAAGATCTGAGAAGTAAGAGGAGAATTATGTGAGATTTAGAAAGAAAGAGATAAGTGTGGTTAATTAATCAACAAGAAAAAGAGAAGGAAGGAAAACATAGAAAAGGAAGAAAGACAAAAAGAGTAACAATGAGATGTAAAACTACAATAATAATCAAGATGATATCTTGAGATACAGACAATCAGCTTAAGAAGGGAATTCAACCAGGAGAATGAGTATCATGGATTTTGACTGTGACTTTTGAGAGTAGTTAACTTTACTGATTGCTTTCATTAATTTCAATGTTTGACATGGATATCTTGAGCCAACAAATATGATGATTGGGATTAAGGGAATCAGAAGGAATGGACAGATGGGTCTTGGTATTTTGAGGTTGGAACCGGGACAGGACTTGTAGCTATAAAAATGGCTACCCGGTTGAGGTTGAGATTAATGTATTGGAGGATGTCCAGTGTAGATACTCCAATACCAGTGGATTTCAGCTGGAAACTCAACACCTTGGTCTGGTGGGCTGAAATCCAAATCCTTACGGATGTGCTTGCACTTGTGATGGTCACAGAAATCTTGGATTCCTGTGCTTGTGTTTTCCCCTCAGACAAACAACTAAAAAGTTGGATTGGGTTGAATTATCAAGTAACTGTAGAAAAAGAATGAGGCAGAACAGGAAACACTTATCTTTTATCATGATCAATTATTTGAGGATCAGTTGTTATTGAACATGTAGGTCACATCTTTCCAATTGGATTGTACATCTGACCAAAATTGTTCATGAGATTGCAGGTTGTTGATATCCATTCCAGCCTGATGGGATGTTAGTAAGAAGTTAATCTGGCTGGAGTACCAAAATAATTTTGATGATAAATTCTTGTTACCAGTGAAGGAAAAACAATTTGATCCAGCCAAAGTAAGGCCCAAGATCCAAGATGAATCAGCCTATGAAAGTGGCAGTCACCTCACAGGGAACATCAACACTAAGAAAATACCCACTTGGAAAGCAATTTCCTTTTCTTGAAAAAGAGGGGTGAGAAATTGGCTGACTAACCAATGGATCAGTTTTGGAATGCTTGGAGGAGGTGTCCATATGCCTTATAAATCCAAGAATCAGTTAAATGCCTTGTTAACCTAGGGGACGTGCTTTGCTAAATAATTGGAATTAGATCATATGCTTGTGTTTCCATGAGATGGAATTGTTGCTGAATCAGGAGGTTCCAGTTTGGGTGTTGAGATTGGTAGATTTTTTTTCATGTGGGTGCTCACAGGTGAGATCCACTGAGATAGGCCTCATTAAAGTCAACTTTTTGATTATTAGGATAAGCGTTTGGAGATCAAGTTGACTGTGGTTGTGGTCTCAGAGAAATTTACTGAAGGGGAATATTGGGCAGCCCTGACATAAGTTGATAGCCCAATAGCTGTCATCTATGTATATACAAACACTGGCTTAATGTCTATAAACAATCCAGGAACTATCACTGTGCTGAAAGGTTATCTGAATAATAATTACTATTATTCTCTCTATAGTGTCCAAACTATTCACAGAGGATAACCTAAACTCCTTGTAATTTTCAGATTTGCTTTACAAATTAGTCAATCAGGAGATAACTAAAAGCTAACCATATATGTTTGGCTATCTTTCTGTCTTATTGTAAGATATACTGCTAAGCACTTAAATTGGCTACTGAAGGTGGTATTGATGACTCATGCAGCAACTGCTTTATAAACAATATTTCAAGGTCTAGGATGGTGAGCAGCTGGCGTGTGGTGGATAGTAAAGATAACACACTCTAAAAGTAGGAGGAGAATATTAGGGTACTTACTAAGCTGGTTGCACTGCCAGCATAATTGATTGGCTACTGATGCAAAAAACCAATTTAAAGTAGGTTTACCTCAACCAGAAATATAAAACCAAGGTGGTAGTCATGACTCCCAGTTTAACTGGGATGACTTCATGCATGCTGGCAGTGTTGAATAGGATCCAACTGCTTTATAAACAATATTTCAAGGTCTAGGATGGAATTTTATTTAATTTGAGGTTCTAAGGTACCTTGAAAACTATTCAAGCATAATTTTATTATTCTTATATTTAGATAACGTGACAATAATTTTTAATCCATAATTTATACTTGTTGTTACTGGTGGATAATAAAGGGAGCTATGTGTATGAAACACTGGCTTAATTCACAATTAAACCAGGTACTTTCACTGTCTGAAAGGTTATCTGAATAAATGTGTAAATTTATTCTCTCTATAGTGTCCAAACTATGCACAGAGGGTAACCTAAAACTCCTTATAATTGAATATTTGATATACAAATCACTCAATTGGAGAAGAGTAATAGTTAACCGTGTAGGTTTGGAGTAAAAAGGAGGAGAATATTCAGGGTCTTGCAGCAACTGCTTTTAAGGAACAATAATGGGGAATTCTAAGGTAACTTGGACTATTCCAGTGATAAAGGTTGGGTTGGATATAAAGGGGATACACTACTCTAATAGTAGGAGGAGAATATCAGAGTCTTACAAAAATGGTACTGGGGGAATATGCTGAGGAACCAATCCTAGGCCAGGAAATGGCCTCCTTTTATATCCTAAAGGTCTTCAGGGGAAGGTTCTAGAATGTGGTTGTACATTCTGCTCTTATGTATTACAATTCAAATGCACTATGATGCAATGGGAATTGTATCAAATTGAGCACAGTGTTTTCTATGTCCCCATGACCTCATGACATGTATGTATAACCAATCACATCATGGGCCAATTCATTCAGTAGAACAATACTGGGAAATTACAACACACTTAGGTAATTTATTTCTTATTAGCATAATTTTATTATTCTTATATTTATGCAAATAAGCTTATTGTCTCTCAGCTTCTATGACAATAATTTTCAATCCATAATTTATACTTGTTATTCCTTCTGTTTACTAAGTACCTTTGATATATGATAAAGTACTAGAAGGAGTAGGAATTTAGTGGTGGTTTGAGTGAGCTACCCCAATTAATTTGGAATCCTGAGTTGATTGATCTTATAAGAATATTTTATTATTTACATTAGTACTACAGCATTGTTATTTCATTTTACAGTTAAGTCAGTTCTTAGGATACTCTGGATTATCTCTAGGGCTGAAAAATTCCATACTATGAATGCAATGATTTCTAAACACAAGTTTTTAAATTGTTTTGGGTGTTAGGAAATTGAGGGCCTCAAATGGTGACTTGAAACACTGTTTGGTAAAAAATAACAGGCCAGTTGCATTTGGAATCTTGCCAAATGCGCTTTGCACTTTGCCAAATTTTGTTAGCCAATGTGTGCTCCCCCTGGGCTTTGGTCAAACCCTTTTAGAGATGGAAAATCTGATAAGATGTTTGAAGATAGAAAACTCTCCCAGGGAGTAGATTTCTTGATGATTTAAAACTATATTTATTTTTTTACAAGTACATATTTGGATTGATGAGCAATAAATGTGTAGTCTTATGGTGAAATATACAAAGTATCAAATATTTTAAACAGATAGCTTGTGAAAATATAGAAATAAATGTAAGGAAATATTTTTAAATAAAATCCCCCCCCCCTGATAGAATTATACCATCAATAATTATTAAAATGATAGGGAAAGACCCCACAGCCTTGTCTGAAAATAAATATACCATTCTTGAAACTGATGTTTCCATCCCACCTATCAAACAAACTGATGGGGCATAACTACCATGCACAAATAAAAAGGTTTCACATGGAGAAAAAATAGTAATTTGATTCCATCTTAAAGGTTTTATCCAAAGATTGATGGGAAAGGGGGGAAAGATGAATGGGTTAGAAAGGTTGTGAAAAGATTAAAAATTTCAAGGTTTGAAAAAATGAAGTAAACATGGGTATCAGGAAGACAGGAGTAACATGGAAGATATAGCTTCCATTTGAGGTGTTGATTTAGAGAAATATTAACTAATCATGTTCCAAGATGGAGTTTAAGGGAATAAATCTTTGAAGCATTCACAAATTAACTTTATCTGTGTCATATTTAATTATGAAAAAAAGCTGTAAAAATGTTGATTTTTACCATGTTTCAGGATTGTAAAGCCGAAAATAATCCTTAATTTCCATTCCACTCGTCTCAAGATCTACCTCTTTTTCTTTCTTCAAAATATCTGCATGTTCTGTTTTTATGCAGTTGAAAGCTGCTTCTGCTGTCCTCATAATATAGCTGTTATCGGGTGCATCGTGGTGAATTTTTGCAAGGCATGAAAGAGCCATTGGCACTACCCCCTTAGACTTAGCTCCATCCTCAATATTCACACATTTCTTGGTGTATAGATATATGAAAACAATCTGGTATGGGAATTGAATATTGTTTATTTCTTCCACCCCACCCTGGTTTTTCCTCTGGGCAAGGAAATTTATTAATTTGTTATTGGTTCTTCTAGAAAATATATTGCTCCTTGGCATTCCTCTGAAATGGATCTTCTTTGAATTTGGAATTGTTTTCAATGCATGCTCCAAATCCTCCCGTGAAGCCTCATCATTACATATTACCCTTCCTGTTGTATCCGTCAATCCATGTTTCAGGCAATTATGAGAGGAAAGTCAAATCAAGCCAAGGAAATAGAAGTGGAACTTTTGTCAATTCTTGGCCAAGATCATTTCGGCTGATCTTTTTAGTTACTGCATGAAGCTATATCTGATTATTGCGGAAAACCACTTACCCTCACGAAAGGAAGGAAGCTTGGAGTCTTTTGAAAGTACCGAATGCACGGATTTTAGTAGGATGTTATCAAGGGGTTATGAATGAAGGCAATCAATATGGGCTCACATGAGTTCAATTGTCCTAACAAAGATCGCCACTTGTTGGCCCGCGGCGCTGGAGTTGAATCCTGGGCCTCTTTCTCAAATCCTAGACCAAAGAATGGAAGAGTGAAAATAGTGTTATTTCACAGGAATCACTTGACAGATTGAACCTGCTGTCGCAATACATAACTAGCTTTAGTTATAGATAAATTTCTAATTACCATGTGATAAAAGTATTGTACTCTCTGGGTTACCGACCCTTTCATGCGCATATGAAGACTTGGCTGCTTGACCTAAGGCTGTTTTTAGCAAATTAGAAGTATCAGAGATGTCGGAGAAAATTTAAGTGAAGGGTGATATTTCCTGAACTCGCCATTGAAACCTGAAGTGGATTTCAGTGACGGAGGGGCTGCGATAGCCGGTGCATCTTCAATGAGTATATTTTTTAACATAGCAGCTTTTACATTCCCTAATTGTCTGCAGAGGACGAGACAGGAAACAATTACGAAAATGTGATTGATTCTAACAGCGCTCAATTTCCCAAGATATCTTGAAGAACCCTTAGAGGATGTCGTCAGTGGGGATTCTAGTTCTGCCATTTTGGAATGAAAAGGGAATCTCATCGTAATGTGAGAATTGACAGAATTTGTAAACAGAAATTTCTATAGAGGAATGGAGGAGCCACAGAAGTTCAAATCGCAAGGGTGCATAAGAGGGGTGCTTCGATTACTATCGCTCACTTTATAGATCGGCAACATGTCCATGTCCCCGGAAACACAATGCGTACACCGGACCAAAGGATTGTATATTGGATGCCAAATAATATGTAGAACTGTACGTAAGGTGTTTAAGATGATCGCTTACAGTTTACTGATTTTGCGCTACGTTTTGAATGTCACATTACCTAGTATGCAGCAAGATTGATATATTTTTTTTTCATCCAACACATGCTTAAATGAATGGGAATGGGTGTACTTGGGGAGCAATCCGGAGTGTGGGTACGTTTGTTATGTTGTCGGCACCGGGGGGTAAAATAAATCAGTTTGTCAAGTCTAGGACCAAGCCCATCAGTTTGCCAAGTCTGAAAACAAAACAAAACAGAGCAGAGGTTAGCACTCAACAGGTTCTGTTGCATGTAAAGAAGGCATGTACTCCTATTTTATGTGGCAAAGGATCGGAAGTCCCATTAATCAAGGTACGTCTTGCCCCTCCCCCGCCCGATGAGACCCAAGAACAGCAGTAACTAGCGGATTTAAAGACCTTGGATTTAAAGAATTAAAACTCATCCGTCCGAGTCTAATTCCTATACTGAAGTTAAATTCATGGATTGTTTTGGTGGTTAGCCTTGAGCCCACCTATCTTCTCAATATTAACCAAGTCTAGCTCCTGCGTGCGAAGCACTTCTCCTCCCGAGGTGGGGACTTATGTTATGAAGCAACGGTTTAACTTTTTTGGGAGGTGGAATGTATATATTTAAATGACCCTTTTTACCTAGGCATATCTTTAACAAAAAAATGTCCGAAGTTTATTCAAAAGAGCATCCAATGAGTGACTAAGAGGTCCGACCCCTTTTCCCTGAGATTTTCTGACCTACTTCTTTCTGGTTACTAGTCAGCTGTGGGCTAGCAGAAAGAAACAAACAAAGTTATATGTGTTTGGATGTCCATTTTTGGTGGAATAAGGGGAAGGAGGGTCTCTGAGAAGAAATGCAGGCCCAAGCTAAGGGTCTTGATATTATTATTATGTTATTCCACACAAATGGGTTTTCCCTGGCAAAATTCAAGATGCCCTCCAAGCCAAAAAAAAAACACTCTTTCCGGAGAGGAATTCTTCAAGTTTACTCTAGGCCAACAGATGAGGTGTAACACCCGTTAAGTCCGTGTTTAGTGCCCTGAAAATTCAAGGAGTTTCACTTACTTGCTGAAGTTTACTCTGCTTATGTGCTGCATCTTTATTTTGTTGTGTTCCAAATTCATGTAAATACATAGTCTTGGTTGTTGATCTTGAGCTTATTGTGGGTTTGATGTACCACACTGGCTGATCACTTCCTGTCATGGGGACCATGCCGAGTCCGTTTAGACACTTTGGGGCCATCCAATCAGAGCATGCACACACAAAATCATTTTGTATCACTTTTTCCTCAGCAGAGAAAATTCAAATGATGAAGCTGCTGCATGAATACCACTACTGAAAGAGTTCAAGATGAGATTAGCCCAGTTCACGTGGGGTTGTTTTATGCAGATGTGAATAAAAACAACACTGCTCGTTGCTCAAAGTTCCCGAATTAAATGCACTCAGGTGGCACTGAACTTAATTGGAATGTGGATAAACCTTGTTTGTCGTTTATATTTTATCTGACAACGACCACCTACGAGAACTGGGTTCTTGTTGTTAGAATTGAAGTCACTCCTCCAAAGAAGTTATTACATAGGGTTACGGAATTAAGCAATTTACATAAGGATAGGTGATAACGGAGTTAGGAGATTTCATAAGAAGCTAAATCCTGTTTCACAAATTAGGAGGAAAGACGAGGGTATATGGTGATACGATAAAAGAAGTAAAGCTGTACGGAAAGATTTTGTATAAGAGAGATAAGAAAACATCCCTCCTTTTTTTCTTTATCGGAATATTTTAGTAATTTACAATCATATTAAGAAATCCCACTTGCTATATCTCAAAACCGTTACGTTACAATCTGAAATCCTTGTTGAGAAGTTGCAAATAGTTGTCTGTAGCTCGTCTGTAGGACATTCAGGAATATTCCAAATTCCTAGTCATTACAATTGTGTTCCTTGTAGTTTTTTTTTTTTTTTAGCTCTAATTCCATAAAACAAGCTCTCTTTGCTGTGAAGAAATTTTACCCCCAGAAAAACATGGTTACGTGAACGTTTCTCCTGCAATGAGTCGTACATTTAAATGGGCGCCAAGACGGAGACCCACCCGTCTCATCTTAACCATACCTCTCATCAAGAATTCCGAAACCACACACAAACAGTCTGGTCTTGTTAAGAATTTGAAACTCAAAAAGACCATCGACCAGGAAACATCAACAAGTTTCCAGGTGACATAATTCGGGAGCTGAAAGGTCATTGGACTTGGCAGACGTCACCCGTAATCGAGTAACAGTTTAGTTTTTCTCTGGCGCGTAAATATACGTAGAACGCAAACTAAAAGAAAAATGTATTAATTTCTCAACTATGTAGAAGAAAAGGGGAGGGGGTGCAGAGCGAAAAAGACAAAATTGGATGTTTTTTCTTTTGTTTTGTTTGTTTGGAAAATGAGGAAACAATGGTATCTGATTATGTACAAAAATTCAAGTCAAAATGAGTGAGTAGATTAGGATGGGTTAGAGGCCATCCAAGCCAGATAATCAGCATGAAGTTTCTTCTGAGTATCCCAGTCCTTCAAGAGTTTTTTACGTTTAGATTTTGAGATTTCTTCACCAGAAGAAGCGCAATGAGTAGGGACACCGTTTTGGTCAAACTGACTGAACTCTTTAGAGCTTTTAAACATCTCTTCTGGAGAGAGCTTGCCTTTCATGAGCTTCTCGAGCCTCTTTCGTTCGTTCTCTTTTTTCATCTCCTCAACTTTTTTCTCCTTCATCTCCTTTGCTCTTTGTATCCTTTGTTTCTCCTCTCGGGCTTGGATTAACATACTTACTGGTAACAGTTTCACTAACGCTTTTCCATCTAATTCCGTTGTGTCCAATTAAAAAATAAATAAATAAACATCATCAGAATCGTACAAAGTAGAAAGATAAACTACCACGGCTTACCATCTTGATCGTCCAGAGCCAACCCAACTTCAATCAATTTCTCATCCCGGAGCTGGTCACAAGCAGTTAAGACTTGGGCAGGAGAACATTCAGAATCGGACTGAGACAGACGATATAGTTCGTTCCAGAACTCATACCAAACAGGTAGATGCCTAGTCAGACTACTTTTTAACTATGAATTCCCAGAGATATAAGCCACCACATTCGTGTCTTTCTAGAAAAGAAAAAATAATAATCTCACAGGCTCAGACAGGTGATCCACATGTAAATTTTTACCATCGAAAAAGGATGATGGGTCGGAGTATTCTAAAGGTCAGACAGGAAAAAATAGAGATTCAAGAATCAGATGAGGGGAGCAGCGAATAGAACAAAAAGGTTCAAGTGAGAAAACAAAAGTGTACCTGAAGGAGAGAGATTCAGCAATAGTAGATGGTCTCGAAATTGTTGCTGGCAGAGCTGATTCAAGGCTTCGGTCAATGAAGCCGTCGCCTTTGACGGCGAAGGATTGGAGGTCTTTTTCTGCATCTTTTCTCGCGCAGTTTTGCGAGCTTGGTCACGAAAAGAAGACCATCTGATCAAATACTCCATCGCTTTTGGCTCGGCCTACGATCATCATGGGGGATACGGATCGATTGATGGTAATCAGTAAAAGCTTTGTGATAAATCCTACTCTCGGGAGGCAAGAGAGACTTTTTTTTTGAGTGATAAAAGATAGTTGAGGAAGGATGAACCCACTGCATCACAGACGTTCCAACCAATAAGATCACCAATCGGACGATCACTAATCACCGAGGAATTGGAATTGACAACAGGGGCCTGTTCGCCCAACCCGAAGACTCTCAACATCTTACTGATCCAAGCGGCAATGGCAGAAATGACGAGGAGACTTTGGCCATTAGACTCGACACGAATCGAGCCGATTTCCGTAGAAATGTACTTGTTCGTCTCTGTCACTAAATTCAGTAGTTGTTTCATCGCTTCAGGGGTGTTGAAGGAGTCACAAAGGGCTGCGTGGAAGTCTGATTGAGCATTTCCAAACCTGTTAACCAAAATTCATAGATGTGTCAGTGAAGCAGTTCTGATTTAGATGAAGTCTAATTGCGATCAGCCCGGGGGTCTTACGTGGCGTTGAGAGGATGAGAAGCGGACTTGAAATTGTTCAAGTCGACGGATTGAATCATCTGCTCTGTCGATCGTTCATATCTCAGAGCTTTAACAACTGCAAAGAAGTTCTATCTTCATAGCAAGAAACAAACCAGAGTAACCAAGAAGCATCAATCAACCCAGCACAAGTCGAACGGGGCTTGTTACGGCGCCGGGCCACTTGTTCCTCGGGAGGAAAGAGAGGGTCACAACTAACTTACGTTGAAGGTTGATTCTTGGTTCCTGACTTCGGCCATCGCACTTTCGGCGAAGTCCATACCAAGGTCCCATCTTTGAGAAATAAAAGAAAGCCTGAGTTGTCTAGCCGAGTTTTGTTTTAATGCGTCCTAAGATTAGTCAACTCATGAAAAGGTTAGCATAAAACAGGTGATTGAAGAGACGAGCCAAGAACATACTCCGATCGTGATAAAGTTTTTCAAAGACTTGGACATCTTCAACCCTTCGATGTGGAGGTGACCGGTATGAAGAAAGTAGTTAACCCATTGAGGGCAATTATGGTAAGCCTGGAAGGAAGGAGGAGGGTATCAATAATAAGTCTTTATCAAGTGCTCAGCCAGCTTGGGGCTTCAGTGTCGACTCGCCTCAGACTGAGCCATCTCGTTGTCGTGATGAGGGAACATCAGATCGACGCCGCCGCTATGGATATCCATGCCATCGCCCAGGATAGCGCTAGCCATGACGGAACATTCGATGTGCCAGCCGGGTCTGCCCATACCCCAGATGCTCTCCCAGGCAGGCTCTCCCGGCTTGCTTTTTTTCCAGAGCGCGAAATCTGCGGGGGAGCGTTTGCCGTCGGTGGCCGAGCTGGCCGGGCCCACCGAGAGCGCGCCTTCGCCCTCCTCCATCAGCTTCTTGTTCGCCTTGGATCCCGGCTGAAGCTTGGCATAGCAGTGGCTGAACGTCGGCTGACTCGGATCGCCCTTGACCTCGGCCCCATCAAACGCATTCACATCAAAATACACGCTGCCCTCATGTACATACGCAAACCCTCGTTCCACAATCTTCTGAACATATTCAACAATCTCTTCCACGTAATCTGAGACCCGAGTTAGGACGCTTGGCGGCTCGACACCTAATGTAGCCATGTCGTCGAAAAATGATTTTTCCCAGTAGGCGGCTAGTGTCTTGAAGATCGCATGATCGGTGACCGTCGAGCCGTACTTTTCAATCGATTTATGGATTTAGAGCGCAGAAGATAACTTATCCAGATCGGAGGGTGAAAGACTGACTTTCTGATCTAACCACTTGGAGAGTACTTCAGATGCCCCATCAACCATCTGTTCAGCCTCCGATCGAGAGTTGTCAGTCGCCTGATCCATCACACAAACAGCTCGTGTGAGGGCTTTGTGAGTCGCTTCCTATAGAAAAGAAAGAAGGAGATGAACAAAAATTTAAGGTTCAGATATCTTGGGAGAAAGGGGAAGAGAGATACCATGGCATCAATCCACATGCCGAATTTTTCTTCCTTTGCCACCATCTCAGCTTTCCATTTAGAATCCTGACCAGCTTTCTGGAGGACCTGTTCGAGGGCGGAAAACTCAGTTCCCAATAGTTTCTTGGTCGTATTCTGTTCGTATGATTCCAAACTTTCTCGGACTTGATCGATGAGTTCTTGAGTGATCAGCTTGAGTGTCGAACGTAGATTTGCCAGTAAGTGTTGTTGTCTTGCCCGTTGGATAATCTTGTCATCAATGTCCGTCACGTTCATCACAAATTTCACATCATATCCGAAGTAATCTCTTACAATCCTTCGTAAGATATCTTGTGTAACATAATTCCTATTTTATTTATTTGTTTACTTTCAGCATTTCCTTTTCTTCTTTTGGTTTTTTTGGTGTGGGAGCGGAGTGATGATAGGAACGTACCTGGCGTGTCCCATATGACTGGCATCATATACGGTCGGTCCGCAGTTATACCAGGTGATCTTATTTGGTTCCTTGGAGATAAATGGGACCTGTAGGAGCGTCTCAAGAATAAGCTGAAGGATCTAGTACCTAGGTGGAACGGGGGTTGCGCTTACTTTTGATTTGGTGAGTGAGTTGTAAACTTTGAGTTTCTCGCCTCCCAGTCCGGACTGAGGTTGAGGTGCTCTCCATGAGGTGGTCATCTTGATCGAGGCTGCCAAGGATGACTTAATTCTGATGGTATTGTTCGTTTTGATGATGTTGCTGTTTCGTTTGGGACTGATAAACTGGAGTGAGCTGGTTTGTAGTAGTAACTTCATACGTTCACTGATTCCGTCGTTGGGTGACCGACGACTATCAACATGTGGTGTATTACATAGATCTCAGCTGGGTGGGGTCTTAGCTGATTATGTAATCGAGCCCCCCTTGGGCCCAGCTCATACTCTGATACCATGGCTTCAAAATTTTAAAAACCAATTTATACCAACGAAATGTCCTCAAAGTCCTCATCGAAACTGATGGTAAAGTACATCCACCAGAACAAACCCCTATTTTTTTCTAAGCGACCCGATCAAAAGGCTTATTAAAAGCTCAGGTAGCCAAAGCAGTGATTAAAGACTGATGAGAGAAACACTCTGTATATCTAAAAATATGAACAGTTCAAAGGGGAGAAGAAGGAGAAGAAGAAACATAAGAAGCGACGAAGGGACGACAAGGAGCCATACGATGATGGAGGGGGTAGCTCAGAGCCAAGCGAAGGCTGGTTGAACCCACCCAGTCAAGCACTCATTCTTGGCCCATTATACATGATCTGTATACGACCGACGTACGGGAATCCCATAGAGACCAAGCCGTGTGCAATCGGAATCCAGCCCTCCCCGGTCTCGCCGATAGCCAAAGTGGTCCCTGCCCCGCTCTCGATAGCAGCTTTAGAAAGCCTCGAGCCCGACGAGGTCAATCACGTCATGGTCTGTACCCGAGTGATCGACAGCGAGGAGAAGGTAACGCTCCGGACGGCAAATGGTCGCTATCTTGCTGCTGATCAGCTCGGCGCGGTCTCCGCCGAACAAGAGGCACGTGGCCCCCAAGAGGAATGGTCCTTCGAGCCCGTTTCGGTCCCAGATGATAGTGATGATCGGCCATCAAGCTCGGCGGCGGTTGCCAAGCCGGAGGGAGAGCAGAGCCCCGCAGATGGCCTCTATACACTCAAGTCGTGCCTCTACAATAAGTATCTGTCCGTCGAGGAACTCGCCAACGGAAAACTCGATATCCGATGCGACTCTGACTCCCCCACCGACCAGTGCTCTCACATCCTCGTCAGAATGCAAGCCGTCGAACTCGTCAAGGCTAAGAAGAGACTCGCTGACGAACGCGCCAAGAAAGGTCTCTCCGCTAAATCTAACGAGTCTGGCCTCACCATCCTCAAACCGGGCCAAACCTTCCACGACCTCGAAGCCAATAATATGTTCGCCCATCTTCTTCCGCCCGCTCTAATAAATCTACCCCTAACCCCTCTTTCTCTATCATCCTCTCCATTTCAATCCATCCCCCCCCCTCCCCCAAAGTCGTCAGTATCAAGCCAGAGGTGCAGGCCGATTACAGCTCCCATCCGAAAGTAAAGTGGGGCTGAAGAAAGCCAGGAAGGAGGGTCGCCTAGCGGAGGAGCTACTCGACCGTCGATCTAAGCTCAAGAGTGACCGATACGCTAAGGTACATATCTCCATCTTTCCTCTTTTCTCCCGCCTCGACATCTCCTCACAAATTTTTCTTCTTTTATTAGTAAAACTTTCTTTGCAGTCCGAGAAATTGCTCAAGCGCTCTCCGATCCACAGCCAAAAAAATAAATAAAACAATGCAACTAGTTGAATCCAGTACTACCACTTTATATTCTCCCTGTTTAACGATGCGTGTGAGATGACAACACGAGGGTTTCAAGAGCTACATGTGTTTAGTTATAACATCCGTTTCCCTCTTTCCATCCTCCGGTCCCTATGCGGACTTGGGATGGCTTAGTTATGGTGTTGCAAGCCCGTCTGGCCACCCAAGTTCGGCCCAAAAAAGGCCAAGTGCGCTGGGCCGACCCTAAAGCCCGCTTGGCCGACTGTCAAGCTCGCGTGGCACACTCCCAACCCCCGCTTGGCACATGGCCAACGGGCCCAGAGAGTGCCACGCCGGCCAAAAGTGATGCACACCATGTTTCAAGGTGCACAATTATTTTATTAATTTTTTCACTGAATTGTTTTTGCTAGTATAGTGCTGGATTCAATTTTTTAAATATGTAATCATAGTGTACAACAGAAAAAAATAAAAATAAAAATAAAAATAAAAATAAAAATAAAAATAAAAATAAAAATAAAAATAAAAATAAAAATAAAAATAAAAATAAAAATAAAAATAAAAATAAAAATAAAAATAAAAATAAAAATAAAAATAAAAATAAAAATAAAAATAAAAATAAAAATAAAAATAAAAATCAAAATTAATGAAAAATGTTTTTTTTTATTCTTAGGGGAAGTTAAGAGGGTCTCAGTAATCTCCTGCATCTCAGCACAGGGATGGTAAAGACAACAAAAATGAGAAAAGAAATTCTGGGATTTTTGAGGAGAAATTACCTTCTCAATCACATTTTTGATTTCAATAACCATGGCGGCTTGATTGGGGGGCTGCTTGGAGCAGAAGTACAACTTGATGGAATGGAAGGAGTATTTGATGGGATTTAAGAGAGGGGAGTACGGCGGGAGGAATTGGATTGAGATAGATTTCAAGCTTTGAAGGGAATCCTTGACCTCCTCAAATTGGCTGCCACAGTGAATTGGTGTGTTGCTTATGATGATCTCAATTATTCAGGAAAGAAAATGAGGAAGTAGTTTCAACAGACAAGAAAAAATTAGGGAAGAGGTTATAATAGCAGAACAGGGCAGAAGAGGATACAACAAAGAGGTTACAGCAGTAGAAAATGATGACAGTTCAATCAATGTATCCAGAGAATTGGGATAGGTTGCAGATGAGATCAGGGGTAAAAACCAGCTTGGCAAATGCACATATTTCCTCCCCATTTTCTGCACTTCTTTTTAAATGGCTGTGCTGTTTCAAAGAAGGCTTGAGGACACTGAATCCCTTTTCAATGGGAGTGAGAGCATCAGGTGAGGATGGGGGAAGATAGACTACCCAACATCCTCCATCTGTAATGATGTTGGAAATGGGGCCATTGTGGTGGAAGGTGGCATTATCCATTACCACCAGGACATTGTTGGGGCCTGGGAATGGATTCATCATATTAATCTAAGAAGACTTTTTAGCCAATGATTCTAATATTCTCTTCACACAAGCCAAGAAACTGACCCATAATTTCTTCCAAGTAGAACTCAAAGTTTTCTTGGAGAACACTTTCTTCTTCTTGGACCATAACTGTAACCAAACCCAAGAGAGAGATAGCTACCTGTGAAAACAAAGCATTTGATGTCATGATGGGCCATTATACTGATGTACTCCATTCACTTATCAATATCTTGGTTCAGATGGACCTTCCACATTTTCTTTTGGGTCAATCCATTGTTTGAGGTTTTTTTTTTTTTTCAATGAAATGTGTTCCAGGAACTGAGCATAGATTTGCTGCTGAATTTTGGTGAGGTAGAGGGTTGGTGATTTGGTAACAAGTTCCAATATGTCCATGTGTTCCTTTTTAGTAAGAGCTAGAGGTTGGCCATTTGTCTGATATGTGGTTGGCTCACAAACCACAGCCTGAGTTTCTTTGTCAAGCTCACACCAACCTCAAAGGGAGTTATTGGCACCATTTGAATTGTTTATTTTGTGTCAAGGCTTGATCCATCAAGCAATTCCTGAAGAACCTTGAGCTTGAAATAGGCTGTTGTATTTGAAGGAAAATGGGGAGAGGAAAGTAATGGACAGAGAAACTTACTTTTGTAAGGTTGATCATTGGTTTCAGCGTTAGGGGTGGTATTGCTTGGGTTTCAGCATTGATTGATGACTACAGGGCCCCACACAGACTTTTGGGTGGGTGAAAATGTTTTTTCAAAAACACCCAAAGTTTTGTGAATTTCCAGCCAAAGCTGTGAGCCTTTTTGGGCTAGCTGTATCAGTGTGCAGGAGATGTTTTTTTGTCTTGCTTGGAAAATGATCCATACCTTCAACAGAATCATGATGTGAATTTCTAGCTGTCTATTATACCCATATATATATATATATATTCTCATTATCTTGATCATCACCTTGAACACAAGACAAATCTAATAAAACTTTTCCATCACATTTTATATATATGTTAAACATACAAAACAAATAATCAGCTATTGAAGCCAATGTTATGTATTGTGTAACATCAACCAACAATCAGTCCAACTCTCCCAAGGCAAAAACCCCAAATAAAGTACAATATATCTGACAAACCAATATTTCCTCTCCTCTTCCTCTTTACCAGAAAAAAACAAATCAAAAAAGCAAAAGACCAAGTATGTATGTGTGCCCAAAGAAAATAAGGAGGCTCATTTTGTACATAAATGTAATACACCTAAAGATAAGATTACCAAACCCAAACCCAAACCCAAAAAAAAAAAAAAAAACAATCACTCAATCATATGTAAATATTTAAATGAAATATATAGAAATTCAAGAATAAAAAAAAAATGAAAACATAAGTACCCAACATGAGTATTTATGTATGTAGTATGGATGGATGTAGATAAATATGTTTAGGAGTTGAAAAATTATTTGTAACATTGATATATATATATATATATATAAATATATATATGTAATACAATATAAACTAGAAAAAAGAAAAAAAGCAAGATATGGAAATGAAAGAGAAAACGTTCAAAGAAGGAGAAGAAAAAGAAGAAAGAGGTATATTTATGTAAGATAGAAGAGGAAGGAGGAGAATTTGAAGTTATGTGATGAGGTGTGAGGGGGTAGGACAGATAAAAAAAAAGTACAAGATGTAAGAAGAGAATATATATATAAAAAAGAGAGAGAGATGGAGATGGAGATAAAGACTGAAGCTAAAGAAGGGGGGAGGGGGAAAGAGAAAGAGAGAGTAATAGAGGGGCTAAAAGGAGGCAAGGAAGATGAGCAGGAGGCGGAGGAGAGGGAATGAGGGGTCAAGGAAGATGAACGGATAAACCAGTGCAAAAACGGTCGATATAGGGGAGGTGAAACGACCGAGTGGAAGATAGGCAGCCAGTTGAGAGAGGAAGAAAGATGAAGAGATTAAGGGCAAGCAGGAGGATCGGGCGTAGGAGATGAGGGGGACGAGTGGGGATGGAGACCAAAAAGAGTGGAGATTTGGTCGAACTGGGTTTCCAATTTAGAGCTGATGATTGAGAGCGAACTGAGGTGAACAGGAAGGAGGAAGAGATCTCCGGGAGACGCGTGCCGATTATGATCAAGATGGTCAGAGGAGGGGGAGGAGGAGGAGTAATGGAGGCCTTGACGAAGATGTTTAAGTTTAGAGAGGAGGACCAAAGAGTGGATGATTTCTTCGCGTAGGGTGAACAGATTGGCCTGATAAACCGAGCCAGGGGAGGCAGCGGTGCCGAGCAAGTCGAGTCTGAACCGGCCAGGCGGGGCGGGAAGGGGGTCGAGTAAGCCTGGTTTATCGGGACAGAGATGGTGGTAGACGTAAGAGGAGCTGAGGGCATGGACGATGGTGGTGTTGACGGAGCGAGGGAAACCAAGGAAGGAAGAGGGTCGGAATGAGGAGTGGGGTCGGATCGTGGACTCGTGGACTACCCAGATCGGCTCCGGCCCTCCCACCAGCCGATCCACCCCATCCTCACCCGTCTCTCTGCTTCCTAACCCCCCCTCTCCCGTCCCCTCCTTCACTGACTCCGGACCCTCTACCTCCCCCATCTCCAGGTCCGATCCTGCCTCCCCTCCCTCTGCTGTCTGCCCACTCATCAACGCCTCCGTAGGAACCCGCCCTAGGATCGGAACTTCACTCAACATCACTGACGTTAACGTCACGTGAAACGCAATTTCCGACGCCGGTAAAGTTTCAGACAAGAGCTCGCACCATGCTGTATTAACAAAGTCAGTTTGGAGACAACAACTTAGAAAAGATACGACCTTTCTCACCTTCATATTCGGTTGGTTTAATCCGACCCAATTTGGTGATCACGATCCTCCATTCAACATTAGTAGATAGGAGAATCTTGCGAAAGACGTCCCAAACGGATCTGACGATCTGCATTTCCAAGAGATGGTCCTCGAGCTGGGACTGCGAGAGGTTTTCGTTCTCGGGTGAGACTTGAGCGGGAAGGGAGTCATTATTAGAGGAAGGATGGTTGGGGAATTTCAATACCAACTGGTGCTGTTGTCCCAGTTCATCGACCATGCTGACGAGTACCCAGGAGCGTTGGGGACCGACGAGGTATCCAGTGTGAAGCATTCTGTGGCGTGCGCCGACGTCGACCCCGCTGGGTGGCCAGCGGATGTTCAGCTGGGTGGGTTTCTGGATACCAGCAAGGAAAAAGGCATGTCCGGAGAGGAGCTTGCGGTCCGATGGAAGTCTGTTCCGTCCGCGGTGGTGGCCGTCTGGCTTGTCGTTGGACCCCCTGGCGGCGGTATCGCTGGAGGAGTCCTCCGAGTCCGAGGGAGCACAGACGGGCGCTGGGGTAAGACTCGGATCAAAACTCAAGCCGGGGGCCTTGAACCGATGGACGAAGATTTTCATCGAGTCATAAAGTCGTAACGCAAAGCTGATCAGACTCGCCGGCCGATCGTCCAAGAGCTGGTGACGGGAGATCAGCAGTCTGGTCACCGGCCTCCCATCCAATCCCATAATCTCACTCTCCCCCACTCCCAAACTCTTCAATTCTTCCAGTCCGTCAACGACTATCAAACAGGTATGTCGACAAGTCTTGCCCCCATCGATCTCTCCGATCATCCCTTCTATTTCCTTCTTTAATTCTACCGATCTATACTTACTTTCATGTATCTTACCGATCGATAGTTCACCCAACCTACACGACTAAAATTGGAACAAGCATCATCATTCAGCAAGGGGTTATTCTGCTAGGGAAATGGATTGAGAACTCACCTTGTAAGTGTTAGCCAATTCGAGTAACCAACGATGTATAGAAGGAAGATTAAGATCACGAGTCTTGACAAACAAGTTCTGGATAGTCGAGTCATTGAGAGATGGATCCTTGGAATTTGTCTCAGACTTGTCGCGGGTAGAAGTGTGGTGAGCAGAGGTGGGTCTAGGAAAGATGACGGAGAGGATAGAGTCGCGTTGGCCGCCGACAGGTTCAAAGCCCAGCTTGATCCAATATTTGAAGAGCTGAGAGATCAAGGAGAAGGAGATTTTTTGCTTGCCTTGGTTTATTTTGAGGATGATCGAGGCGGGTGACTTGGTAAACTTTTTGATCAGATAGGGCCGTTGATCTCCCTCCTCAGAATCTTTGACTTTCGCTTGATGTTTGTGGTTCTTTTTTTCGGCTTCTTCTTGTTCTTCCTTCTTCTGATCATTCTCGTTCCGGTTTTCTTGAATCTCATATTCATCATCCACTCTAGCTCTGTAATAATCAAAGCCAGGGATTATCGGCATCGATGCTAAATCCAGTACGACTCTCTCATGATCCTTCCTACCATCACTGGTGGATGTTGAGGTAGCTTTTGATGAAGATGATGAGGGCAAGATGGTTTCCAGTAAAACCTCTAGATTGGGGTCATGTTCAAGTTGGGTAGCTAGTTGAGAGACCAAATTTTTCATCTTTTTCTTGACCGAAGGGGGGATATCTTGAGGCCTAGGGGTTGGATGATTGGAGGAAAAGAGATCCTGGGATGTTTGAGGATCGATAGAGAGGAAATTCGAACGATATTGAAGTTCCAAGACGTTTTTCAGACTTTTTTCGATCCGCTCGATCTTTGCCGCGATCCCGTCTTGGTATTCGGGATCGACGCCTATCATTCTCTCATCATCGGAGGAGCATGAAGAGGTGGTCGAGGAGCAGGATCGTGCATCGATCGACCGGTTAAAGTCGTTCCCATCCTGCTCCTCGTCTTCGTCGGAACAAGTTGATCCATCGGAGCTGTCGTTTGGAGAGCCAATGGGTACCCACGAGCGCGGCGTTGCGGGTGACTCGCCGTATCCAGAGGCCGCCTGGATGGTCAAGGCTATGGTAGAGCTCGACAGGGCCTCACCACGACCGAAAGGTTGCTGTGAGTCGATGGAAGTCATTCGGACCGTGTTGGAGTTGTTGAATAACGTCCTTGCAACCTTCGCACGTGGGTCGATCGCTCGGGTGAGTCTCTTTGACACATTTACCAGGAGCGGTCCCCGGGCAGTCCTCAAGAGCTCCTCCTGATCTACGATATCCAGCAGATCCTCCTGTTCATCCTCTGGAACACTGAACGAGCGAGGCGAAGAGGGCAGGGCATACTTGCCACCACGACGGATATAATGATCATCGACTACAGTATGACAGTGATCGAAGCGAACCGATTCATAGCCCACCGGCTCAACCACGCGAAACCGTGTATTCGAAGGACCAGATTCGGACGATGAGATGAGCGATAAGGTTCTCAAGGCATGCTCAGAGACAGTCAGCGGATTGACTTGAGATGAGCCGGTGGTTTCAGCGGTCGTTAGGTGAGAATTTGGATTGATTGGAGGGTAAAGGGCAGCTTGAGTAGATGGATGATTGTTATTGTTATTATTATTATTATTATTGAGGTTGTGATTAGCGTCGGGAGTAAAGCCATTGAGACGACCAGGGGTGAGTCCCGAGATTGAGACGGAACCAGGGGTGGGCTGTTCAAACAAATTGGTATTATATGAGATTGTCGAGGCTGTTGAACCAGACCCAGCTCCCTGTTGAGCACTCACAAACTGTGAACTGATAGGAGCCTGTTGGTTTAAAGATGATGTTTGCTGGTCGTCTCTAATCGTGGATATCGAGTAGTCTTGCGGCTGAGAGGTAGGGGGATCGGGCAAGTTGGGAGCGGGGCCAGGATCGTTGTAGATATCCATTCCGTTCTCCTCACTCAAATCATTCGGAGCAACATTCGCGCGATCTCCCTGGTTCTTAGCGTTCCCGGTGATCATTTCGCAATCAAAGGGTGTCATAGACGAAGGGAAAACTGGGGTGGTCGCAGATAGTTGACTACTCGATCGGTCATCGCCATCGTCCCGCAAACGTTTCTTAGACGGTCGGGGAGTGATGAGATGAGAGGGAGCAGGCGATGCACGGACGATGGAAGTTGAGGCGTGACGCTGGAACCTGGGAGAAGGATAGCCGGTACCTCTGGCTCGATTGGGCCCCAGTCCGGCACGGCCACCAGTCATGGTAGGAGGTGACTCGGTCTTCTGGGGTGTTTTTTCTTTCCCGGCCGTCGCCGCTGCTCGACGTTGAAGTTCACGTTCTTGAGCTACCCAATCGATATACGAACCGGCATCTTCTGCCAACTGATCGGTAGGCTCGTAGGTAGAGAGCATCAAGGAGTTGGCCAACTTGGCGCGAGGGAGACATATTCCAGACGTGGGTGTACTCAAGCTACAGACAGGTTGGTCGGATTCTGTGGGGGGCATTGAGGTTTCCTTTGTACTTGCAATCCAGGTTTCCAAGTCAAGCAAACAGTGATCGACGGGCCAGACCAGCTCGACCTCTTGGCTGATATTGTTTTTTGAATCAGAAACTCCAGAGGTGGCCTTGGTGATCTTACAAACCACCCAGCTCTCACAGGTTCTTTGATTAGCATGGCTGGCCGAAGTTGGGTGAGATTCGGGATGTGATTCGTTGATCGAGGGAGCGGCGGTCCGCCAAGTTTGTTTGAGTTTCTCAAGGTGTTTCAATTCGGCCCGACGGATTCGTTTCTGTTGGGAAATCCAGGATGGATTGGGGAGTGTGGTGTCAGAGAGCCAGGAGGAGTCGGTGATGGGAAAGTCGGGAGATTGAGAGTTGTTGGCTAGTTTATATCTGACCAGAGAATGATAGTCAAATCTTCCAAAGACCCTAACGTACCGAGCTCGGAGGTTGGGGAAGGGTGCGAGGATGAGGGGGAAGTTGGGAGGTATATTGTATTGCTGAAGGGCAGAGATCGGGGCGAGACGTCTAGGAGTAAAGCTGGGCTGACAGATAGCGACCCGAGAGCTAAGCCAGCATTTCAAGTCGACCACTAGAGCTGGGGGAGTAGTGAGGATGGCACCGATGAGTCGGCTTGAGTGTTGATTGAGGTTACGATAGAGAGGCTCTAGTGGTTCATCGCGTGGTAGGGATAGAAGACGATCGGGACCCCATCGAATCCAGCGAGTTGGGGATGCACCAGGAAAGGGAGTCGAGTCAGGGGACCGAACGGCAAGGCTGATCACATGTTGATTGAGAGCTCGTAGGAGATTGGCGTAGGCGGGTATGGTATTCGTTTGACTTGAATCATCAACAAGAAAATCGTTCGCGGTCCTATTCTTGGCTGGATGAGAAAGATGTGGTAGAAGTGGCTTTGAACTTGAGTTTGTAGATCGGGTGAAGAGGTTTGGGAAGAGCTGTGAATATGATAAAACGCCGTATGAGATGACTGGATTTGGTTAAAATTTGAAGATTTGACAATTATTTATTTATTTTCGTTGTTTCGTTTTTATTGATTTGCGTGGTTTCGTGTTATATATATACATTTTTTTTTTGTTGCGTTTTTATAATTTTTGTTGTTTCGTTTTGATTGATTTTGGTTGTTTCGTTTTGATTGATTGTTTAATTTTTTTTTTTAAAAAAAAAATAAAGTTATTGAGAAGAAAGAGTGAGTACATGGATGAATTATCACAGATAAACCGGAAGAAAAAAAAGAAAAACTGACCGGTTTGACAAGCAGTGATGGGCACGTTGATAGGAGATTGATCTTGAAAGGTTTGATGATAAGTTTTGAGTGAAGGATCGATGAGTGGGGGAGGTGATTGGTAGGTGTGAGTTGAATGTTTAGGGCCTAGTTGGCCTGGGATCTCATAGATCCAAAGTAGAGAGCCGGTTTGATCCGAGTCGAATACGAAGTGTAATCTGAGGGAATGAAGTTGTTTTGCTATCTGAGGTTTGAGTTGATCGAGTATCTCCTGAGGGGATCGATCGGGATTGATCTCTTGAGCTGTTATCCGTAGTTTTGCCCAACGGATCTTCCATTCCTCGTGTTGGATCGATGAGGATGAATAGTATGTTTGATCGAGTTGTGGATCGATGGCCAGGGGGGTATGATCTCTATTGTGATGGTTAGTACTGTTGGAAGGATCGGAGAGTAGGGGTACTTTCCATTTACAGGGTGAGCAACCACGCCAAGGGTTTAATTCGAATGCTGATGGTGAGAAGTAGTTGGTTGATTGTGGGCCAGCCAGACCTAGTTGTTCGTCGGGTGGGTGTGAGCTTTGGATGGAAGGAGAGTGGAGGTTTCTGATACTTGATGATGCTACTGCTGCTACTGCCGATGAGGATGAGGATAATGAGGTGGTGGTGTTAGTGGTGGTGTTGAGAGTTGGGGATGTTGCTGATGTTGAAGGTTGAGGAGGAGGTTGATGGTTTGTTGAGAGTGAGAGTGGGATGGTTGGAGTACGATCGGAGATGGGAGGTTTGGGTAAACTTGGATGGTGGGGTAGGCTGAGATTAGTTCGAAAGGATGACTGTCGATAGTTTCTTCGGTTGGATGAGTCACGATGTTGGTGTTGGTTTGAGATTGGCTGATTATTGAACTTGGGATGATGATAATGATGATTTCTTGGGTTGTTTGTTATTGTTGTTGTTGTTACTGTTTGAGGTGCTGCTACTGTTGCTGTTGTTGCTGTTGTTGTTGTTGTTGTTGTTGTTGTTGTTGTTGTTGTTGGTGGTGGTATGATGGGTAATGAGAATGAGTTGGTTGGACTTGTGAGAGGAGCTTGATGAGTTCTGAGGTAGTGATTTGGTGAAGTTCTGGTTGGACTTGAGTTCCTCTGTTGTTGTAGTTGACGATGATGAATGAGTGGTTGTGAGTTATAGTTTCGTTGATTGGTTGGCTGACTGTAGGAGGTTTGTTGTTGTTGTTGATGATGATGATGATGATGAAGTTGTTGTTGTTGATGATGATGATGATGATGGTGGTGAGGGTGTTGGTGTTGATGGTGTTGGTTGAGGTGATGATGGTTAAGTTGTTGATGATGTTGTTGGTTTTGGAATAAGAACTGTTGGTTTTGGAATTGAAGCTGTTGTTGTTGTTGTTGATAGTTATAGTGTTGTTGTTGTTGTTGTTGCTGTTGTTGTTGTTGTTGATAAAGTATTCGATTATTATTATTAAAATTCTTCTTTTGATGATGGTTTGGTGAGTTGGGTGTCATCTTCTTGAGTCATCAAGGCTTTAATCTAGCTGGAGTGGGAGTTGTAAGTTGTAAGTTGTAGTTGGAGGTGGGAGAAGTTGGAGGTGGGAGAAGTTGGAGGTGGGAGAAGTTGCAGGAGAGATAAAAGAGCAATCATCTTCGATCGATTATCATCACCCGGATCCCACCGGGGGAAGACCGATAAAACCTTTGATTGCGGGTGATCGGGTTTGATAAACCAAATTCAAAACTCCAATGCCTGCTAGTCTCCCCTGATTCACTCCCAAAGCCAACCAATTTCTATTTGAATGGATCATAAATGTTGATGGAATCTTTTCATTTTCTTGCAACAGGCAATCCAATTAATTTGGCCAAGAATTTTATATTAAAAAAGATCTTATACACATCTTATTGCAACATTGACTGTAAAGGATACATGTAACAGCCTGAATCTCTTTTGCATGCACACAACTTATATAAACAAATAAATCTTTCATATGTGTAACATGTGCACTGTTATGAACTGGAGAGATTTGATAAGCTTGATAGACAGACCATTTCCCATACAAAGAATATTTCTCATGTCTGGTGATGTGAGCATTTTGAAAAATTAAAAGGGAAGCTCTTTGTCACACTGGGGCTCAAATTTAGATGGTAAGATGACCTTGTTGAAATATGAGGGCTAAAATCAAGTTTTTTTTGATGAGCTGGATTCTACATGAGTACTATAATTGGGCTCATGGTAGGACCTTTATAGAACATGTGCAAAATATTCTGGGTGGTACACTGATGTGCTTGGCACAAAATTGGGAGTAGAATTTGAATTATAACATAAGCTTAAACTAAAACATAGTAGTATATTAGATTGATTAGATTGGCTGAATGAAAAATCAAGGCTTTCAGCCAAGAGATACTCCAGAATATCCCAATGACTAAATTGACACTGTATAATGTAATAAAATTACTGTGTTAATTGTGCAAATACTTATTAAATAACCTTTAATAACTTTCAAAATGTCCATGTATAACTAGTGGGGGTAAATCACTCAAACCACCACCAATTTCCTACTCCTTCTTGTACTTTATCACAACTCAAATGGAATTTTTAGGAAACAGATGGGCATACATTCATCAAAATTATTGGCATAAGATCTTCAATAAAATGACCCTATTTGCATAAATATAATATTAATAACTTCTGATAATAATTAAACTACATAATTATGTGGTAATGTCCCAGTATTATTCAATTTAATGAATTGGCTTATGAATTGATTGGTTATAGATAAATTTAATGAGTTCATGGATACATTAAAGATACCGTTCCAAATAACAAACAATTCCCTTTTCACAACAGTGAATTTTAATTTTAATAAATTAGAGAACCACAAACATTCTATAAACTCTACTAAGGACCTCTAGAATATAAAAGGAAACCTTGTCAGCTTGCTACTATGACAGAGCAACCTGTCACAAGCTTTTACACTACTTGTCAAAAATTACATAGAATATCAAATAAAAGTTAAGATATTATTTGATATTCTGGATCTACGCTAAAGGGTACCTCACTCATAGGTACCCCTAATTCTCACTCCTTAATTATGTAAGTTAGCAATTTATAATTAGAAAGTACCTTTAGAAATAAAAGGCACTTGCATTATTGAATGCTTTTATATATATATACATATGCTTAAACCCCATTTCCAGTCACGGAAATGAGGTGTTGTGTAAATTGGGGGAGATAGTGTAAATCCACCGTGTTTTACTCAAACCCCATGTACCGCAGTCCGCATACCTTCAATTTCAACCCGCGTGACTGAAAGCCCGCTCCAAAGTTGGAGTATAAGCCCCCGCGCAAGCATCAGACCCCTTACAGGCTCTCAGCGTGGCACGCGGACACCAAAGTCACCAAAGGTACACTCAAAACAACAAAACACACCCCAGTTGTCAGCCCTAGAGATACTCCAGAGTATCCTAAAGACTGACTTCAATGTAAAATATTAATAAAATATTGTATTAGCAATAATATATACTATAATATTATTAAAGTAATCAACTTTTCATGTAAAATTAGGTGGGGTACCTCACTCAAACCACCACCAAATTCCAACTCCTTCTATTACTTTACCATATCTCAAAAGGTACTTAGTAGGAGATGGAATAACCGTAAAAATATAGATTATAAAGTATTGTCATAAAAGCTGAGAGACAATAAACTTATTTGCATAAATATAATAATAATACAGTTATGCTTATAAGAAAGAAATTACCTGAGTGCGTGGTAATTTCCCAGTATTGTTCTATTAAATGAATTGGCCCATGATGTGATTGGTTATACATACATGTCATGAGGTCATGGGGACATAGAAAATACTGTGCTCAATTCAATACAATTCCCATTACATCATTGTACATTTGAATTGTAATACATTGGAGCAGAATTTAGAATAAACATTCTAGAACATTCCTCAAGGAATCTCTAGAATATAAAAGGAGGCCATTTCTGGCCTAGGATTGGTTCCTCAGCATATTCCCCCAGTACCATTTTTGTAAGTACTCTGAATATTCTCCTCCTACTATTAGAGTAGTGTATCCCCTTTATATCCAACCCAACCTTTATTACTGGAATAGTCTCAAGTTACCTTAGAATTCCCCATCTCTTGGCCTTGATCTGTTCCTTAGAAAGCAGTTGCTGCAAGGCTACCACCTCTGACAGTAGCCAATCAGCTTAAGTGCTTGCCAGCTGCTTAATAGCAATTCTTGTTGCTATATCTTTCCCAAAAAGACAAAGAATAGCCAAACCTACACGGTTAACTGTTAGTCTTCTCCAATTGAGTGATTTGTATATCATATTTTCAATTATAAGGAGTTTTAGGTTATCCTCTGTGCATAGTTTGGACACTATAGAGAGAATAAATTTACACATTTATTCAGATAACCTTTCAGCACAGTGACAGTACCTGGTTTAATTGTAAAATTAAGCCAGTGTTTCATACACATAGCTGACACCAGTAACTTCATTACATATGTTACATATGTAATAAAGATTACTGGGGACTAGAATAAATAATTATATTAGTTTATTACTATTTATACATACAAAAATAACAGTATTGACTGAACAACAGTATAACAACAAATACTGTGGCTTATTATAAAAATACAAATAAGCCACTGGTGTCAGCCTGGGTGTGGAACTAACCGTGGTTAATGGTTGTAACTGAGTTAGGTTGATGGTGTAAAGTTGTTTGGGTAATGTTTAAGTCCTGTAAAAAGGTACTTCCTCAATCAGTAAGTCTTGTCTGAGAGGCTTGCTCTAATTGCTCTAATTAGGCGCATCCAAATCAATACAAAGTATTAATAGGAATCCAAGGAGATACTCACTTGGGTTTGTGGTGAATAACTTATTGAAGGTAGGTTGTGGCCAATTCTTGAGGTAATAACAGTATTAAACTATAGATTATCCAGAATTGGGGGATTGTTGGAGAATGGGGAACTAAGCAAGGTAAATAACTCTAAGGTATGTACTGTGCTGTGGTGTTCTAAATATTCTCTGAGGGATAAACAACTGTTTACAGTCTGTTTATATATTGCAAGAGCTCCTCAAGGGGGAACTGTGAGCGCTTCCATGACCTGGGAGGTACTGTGGAACTTCATGGGCAAGACAGATCCTTTTGGGAGGATCTGTTAATGTTTATGATGTGATTTCTACTAAGGCTGTGTTATGGGACACATCTTTGATCAGTAGTCCTTAGTGGGATTGGATCACATCATGACATTTGTATTAATTGATCTGTTATTAATATTAATAAAGTTATTAACTTATAATGATGTCATTTATTATTGGTACATCTTATAAGTATTAATTATTATAATATTAATAAGTTCTTTTATTAATAAGATATTGAAGTACATATCTTATACGTGCAATATTCCAATGTTAAGGAATGTGGGCGTAATCAGAGGGGAAAGAGTGACATCTGTTACTCTGGATATTTCACGTGAAAGGAGGGCAAAGGGCCTACAAGTTATGTATCTTGTATAACAGGAGTACATAGCTTAACCAGAATTATTCATATGTTATTAATGAATATATTATTAAAGTATTTATATTAATTATTGTAATTAATGTACTTTGATAATAATAGTAATGTAATACTAATGAATGTATAATAATAATAATATTATTAATAAATAGTAGTAAGAATAAATAAGAGTAGTAATTATTATTATAGATGATCCGTGTCATGCAACCTAACGGGCCGACGTCGACCCGTTAGGTTGCATGTATTGATATGGTACAAACCTTGGATGGTTTGTTTGGCTCCAGGAGCCTATTTTTTTAGTTTTATAGTAGATAATAATAATTAATGATATTTTGCAGTTACGTGGTACATGTCAGGTACTGTGATATGTACTCAGTGGCTGACACTTCCTCCCTCTAAAAAAGGGTTGACTAAAAAAATTTCAATGGTTTCTTTTGTCAACTCTGTATTGTCTCAGAATTCTTTCTGAATCAGGGATCTGATCAGCTGTGAGCCATTCACCCTCTTTGGATCCACTATATCTGACTAAGTACTGTTTAACATCTTCATTATTCTTTCTAATTTTTCTATGTTGTATAACTTTCTTAACTTTAATGAGTTGGTCTTTCTCTACTGGAGGTATCACAACTCTAATGTTATCTTTCCTTAGAGGAAATTTATCATCATTATTAGGAATAAATGGTTTGATTATACTAACTGGGAATGTGGGGTGTTTCCTTTCTAATTCTCCAGTTAATATAACTTCTACTGCATTTGCACCATGTAAAGCTTTAATTGTATAAGGTCCAACATAGGAGTCCCTGAGTTTCTTGGGTCCTGATAAATTAGTAAAATTAAATGTAGAAATAAGAACTTGATCTCCAACTTTAAATTGGTGAACTTTATGGGTTTTATCCCATCTGTTCTTATTATATTCAAAAGATTTCTTTATACATTCTGCTGCGTAATTAGCAGTTTTAGTCATCATTTGATGGACACTGCCAGCATAATTGCCTAGGATGAAGTCATCCCAGTTAAACTGGGATGCACTCAACCAATTTAAACTTGGCTGAAATCAACTGATGAAATATAAATCCAAGGGACACCCCTTGGTTTTGTATTTAATTGGTTGAGGTCAACCTACTTTAAATTGGTTGTTTGCATCCTAGTTTAACTGGGATGAACTCAACCTAGGCAATTATGCTGGCAGTGGGAAATTTGTAGCATTGGGGTGAATTGTCACTGATTTAGAGAGAACTAATTCTTTGGGGAACCAAGGTATCCATCCTCTTTCTAATTCAAAAGGAGTAATGTCAGTACTACTGTGTTTACTGGAATTATAAGCAAATTCTAATGCTGGTGATAGTGAACACCAGTCATGTGAGTAATTATCTTTGTCTTTAAATTCTAGACCATAAGCACAATATCTTCTAATCATATCTTCCAAGGTTTGAATCATTCTTTCAGCCAATCCATCTGGTTGAGGATGATAAGCTGTAGAGAACTTCAATGGAGTGCCACATAAATCATATAAACCTTTCCAGAATTCAGATGTAAATTTTGGATCTCTGTCTGTAATAATATATCTAGGACAGCCTACATCAGCTATAATCTTTTGCCAAAATAGTAGTGCTACGTCAAATGCATTATTTTCCTTACGACATGGCAAGAATTTGGCTCTTTTAGAGAATCTGTCAACTACTACTAGTACAGAGTTGTAGTTATTCATCCCAGCTGGAGGTAATCCTGTAACAAAATCCATATTAATTACAGACCATCTTTCTGTTGGTTCTTCAATTTCCTGTAGTAAACCATATCTTTTTCCAGTAGCTTTATTTGCTTTTTGGCATCTTTCACAAGATTCACAATATTCCTTGGTTGCACTTCTATAATGGGGCCACGAAGCTATATGTTTAACTCTTTCTATAGTTCTGTCAAAAGAAAAATTTCCTGCTGTGATATTATCATGGCATTCCTTAAGAAAAAGATTAATATGTTCCTTTTTGGCCAGAACTACTACACTAGTATGTTTGGTTCTATGATATATTAATCCATCCAGAAGTGAAAATCTGTTTTCATTAAAGGCAATAGACCAAGGTTCTTCTAAAGAATTAATCAAGTCCAGGTTTTTATGTTTACTTTGTAGAATTTCTTTAAGAGTGGAGCAATTCTTGTCCAAGTTATAACTTTCACGTATTTCATCCCAAAATTCTTCCTTCATTTCAGTAACATGAAGTCCAAGAATTTCATATGTTTTAGAAGGCTCATCATAAGCAGGATTATTTTCATCATTAATTAATGGAAAAAGGCACATAATTTTTGCAGCTATCTCTCCATCCCAAGCAGGATTTTCTGGTAGATTGTCTAAAGACCATCTACTGAGACCATCAGCATTTTTATGTATATTTCCAGCTCTATGGACAATAGTCATACTTCCTCTCCATTCTTGGATTGCAATCTGCCACCTTAACATATGTCTGTTGGGAGTTTTCATACTGAGTAAACTTTTGAGTGCACTACAATCAGTAATAACTTCAAAATCACAACCATCCAAGTATTAATATAATTTGTCCAAGGCCCATACTAGACATAAGCATTCTAGTTGGCTAGCACCATATTTCTGTTCACTGTCCTTAAGTGTGCGTGAAATATAACATATTACTCCTTCTTTGGGAATGTCCTGTAAATCTTGTACCTGATGTAAAGCGGCTCCAAGTCCTTCCATACTTGCATCTACATATAATTTGTAAGGCTTGTGAGGGTCAGGAATTAATAATATAGGGGCAGAGGTTAACATTTCTCTGATTTTATTAAATGCATCTACTCTGGGGGAAGTCATCTCATATGCAGTGTTTGGACTAGTAATTTGGTACAGGGGTCCAGTAATTTTAGCAAAGTCTTTAATGTGTTGCCTGTAATAACTAGCAAAACCTAAAAATGATTGTAATTCCTTGACATTAGTTGGCATGGGCTTAAGCAATACTGCAGCCACTTTATTCATGTCAATAGCAATACTAAGTCCAGAAAATATATGTCCAAGTGCTTTTAATTCCTTAAAACCAAATTGACATTTGCTCATGGATTTTTCATATTCATTTTTGTAACTCTGTCTAAAACTATTGAAAGTTTCTCCAAATGTTCTTTCCAGTCTTGACTAAAAATAATGATGTCATCAATGTAGATAATAAGCCAACCTTCACGTAATTCTTTGTTGAATTCTATGTCCATCATTCTTTGGAAGTGAGAGGGGGCATTCTTAATTCCAAAAGGCATTCTTTGGTACTCATAAATTCCCATATGTAATATTATTCTCATCAAATATCTACTGTCTTCATGAATTACATTCTGATGGAAACCTTTGAGTACATCCATACAAGTTATAAATTTTGCATCTTTTAGCTGAGTCAGTGCTTCACTGATTTTGGGCATGGGGTATCTGTCAGGTATGGTATAATTATTAAGACCTCTAAAGTCTCCAACCATTCTTGATTTTCCATTATGCCAAGCAATAATAACTGGGGTAGTAACTTCTACATTTTCATTGGCTCCCACTTTGCGTAAAACATTCATTCTTACTAATTCTGTAACATGTTGCTGTAAAGCTTCTCTACTTCTGAGGGAAGCAGGATAAGCAGCTTTCCTTAAGGCAGGAGGATAAGGTCTAGTAGTATTAAGATTAATTCTTACTTCATGTCCTCTAATGCTTCCAAAGGGTTCACCAGCAGTGGCAAATTCAAGTTTCTTTTTATGTAGCAAATTCTTCAGTTCCTTTAATTGCACATCATCTAAAGTCTCAGCAATCTTTTCTTCCAATATTGTATTATCAAAGTTAGAATTATTAATAGAATTACATTCAAGTTGTTCCAGGTTCATTTTGTCACTTATGCCAAGTTCAAACTTGTTCATAATGTCACCTCTGAAGGTAAAATATCTTCCATTAGAATTTATTACATCTATTCCATAGTTAATGATATAATCATTTCCTAAAATGATGTATTTCATTTTAAAATCTTCCATAACTATTAATTCAGTGCTAATCTGAATACTTTGTCTGTTATGAGGGAATATAATATCTAATTTGATAATACCTAGTGGTTTTAATTTGCTGTTACAACTGTAGAACTTCTCAGAATTAATGGGGATTAATTCTTTCTTCCATTGTGGTAATATCTTATCTAATAAATTTGGACCAATAATAGAGCAGAAGGCTCCTCCATCAATTAAACATTTAATTTTAAACTTGTTACATATTATATTAGTGATATTAGTACCACCAGTCTTATGTATTTTTCCAGAATGCATCTCATTGGACAAGTGTAATTTCTTAATGTTCATAGGTTTGGATTTATCTTCCATTTTAGAAATATTAGATATGATTAATTCTTCTTTTGAAACAATAGCATGAGTACTATGAATAGCAGAATCAGAATCAAGGGAGTCAGAATCAGAATCATCTGGCAAAGATTCTATACTAGATTGGGAATCATCATTAATTGGGACCAAGTTATCATCAATATTTTCAATGCAGTGTACTTTCTTACTAGATTTCTTATTGGGACATTTATTGGATCTATGTCCTTTCTTTCCACATTCATAACACGTAATTTCTTTCTCAGAAGTGTCTTTGGTTTCCTTCTGGTCTGATTTCCTGGAATCTTTATAATTATCTCTTTTGACAGATTTATACTTTTATTTCTTGTCTTTTCTTTTAACATTGACAAGACTTTCCAGTTGATTAATGAATTCAGTTAAATCACTGTCACTTTGAAGAACTCTACGCATCATGTACTCAGTATTGTGATCTAATTTTCCAAGTAATTTATCATTAATAGAGGCATTGTCTACATCTCTTTCAATGGCTTTAATTCTGTTCACTTGTTGTGTAACCCAATCAGATGGTTCTACATCACTCAGTATGTCAAATCTGCTTCTTCTGAAGTTGGTTTTCACTTTTCTCTTCCATTCAGGAGTGCTAAATTTATTAATGATTTCCTTTTTCCAGAATAACCAATTTTTATTGCCAGGTACTTCTTTTTTCCTAGAATTATACCATGAATTTGCAACTCCAGTAAGAATTGAATTCAATTTTGAGCATATAATTTGATCAGGGGCATTAGTGTCTTCTTTCAAGTTTTCAATCCAATCAATAAATTTGAAGTGGTCATATTCTCCCACTCCAGAAAAGGTTAGCCACTCATTAGTCTTTGGCAGACCTGCTAACACTAATTTGTGGATGGCCTTGTCTTCATCCAAAGTATTAATGGTGGATGTGGCCACTCTAATTTGTTGATTATTAAGAGTTGGTGTAGCAGTTTGATCCCTGCTTGGTTCAATCTGGGTACTCTGTAAAGGTGAAGGGGTCACATTGGACAATTGAGTTGTAATGACTGGAGGAATAGATTGACTGTCATCTCCAATGTCATTAATAGTATCATGTCTGCTTCTTGGTTGGGCATCTCTAGTCAGGAGTTCTTCCAACTTGTGCATGATATCTGAGTTGTTTTTGGTCATTTCTGACGTAACACATGTGAACTGTTTCTCAATTCTGTTCACTACATCTTCAAAGGTTCTAAATCGAGAATCTACTTTATTAGTAGTATCTGACTGTAAATTCTTAATTTTTAATTCCAATTGTTCCACTTTCTTAACAAGATCTTGGTTGGAATTACCTTGCTCTTCAACCCAGTCATCAATTCTGGTCATAGAATTAGACAATTGTTTACTAAATGTCTTACAATGGTCAGCCAATTCTACATTAAACATATCAATTTTGGTATCCATTTCAGTCAACCTCTGTTGAATAAGATATAATGTACTATCTTCTGAGTTCACCTGCTCATCTGTGGCTCTCATAATTTTACGGCATAATTCTTGTAAATCATTGGACAGAGCTTTGTTACTATTGTTCATAGCATTTACTACATGTTGAAATGTGGTAATTTGTTGATGTTGTTCAGGGGTACCAGTAGGATTGTTTGAGTCATTAATTACTACACATGGGGAACTTTGTGTTCTAATTTTTTGACTAGATGATGGGGAAGTGTTACAATTTATGGGGATTCTTCCATCTGGCGCTCTTGACGGGCTATTTTGCCTTGCTCCAGATGTTGATAAGTCCCTTGGAGGGATCTCCCTAGGCGTACCATCTCTGAATAAATCTGGTTGCGCCACTGAGTATTCTTCCCTGTGTTCCTGGGATGTCTGGAATTGACATTTCTCCCCTTTGGACCACGGGGATTTTGGGTTCTGATGGGAGTACTGGACTGATTGGGGGGAGAGAAAAGGATTCCTGGAGACAAATGTAGTGGGTTCCAATCTTTGGTGCGGTAGAGGGCTGCTGGCAGACCTTTGAGGCTGACCATCTGACGGAAATCCTCCTGGCAGTAACTTAGATGGGCTTTCACAGCATTGAAGCTGCTTCTGTTTCTCACATCTTTCAACCAGTACTTGTTTTCCTTCATCCTGTAATAGAATCTCTCGAATTTTTCCTCTGCTGTGACTTGAATCAGAAGAATTTCCCTTATCATTAGTCTTTTTACTCCTATAAATAATTTTATTTAAAGATTCTTGTCTGCCAGGGGGCAAAACTGACGCTGATGGAAATCCAAGTCCTGGCTCTGGCTCCCTGGTGCGACCATTGTAACCTCTATATCTAAGGGAAGGAGGTGTCATGGTAAAAATGCGTAAAAATTTGTTAGTAGGAGTTTTTAATAATGAAATAAGTTGTAAAGATTAATTCACCAGATGACTTGTCTGATGGAGTAACAGAGGCTTCTCTGTTAGTGGTAATCTCAGAGGTTTCTCTAGTGTCACGGGCTGTAGTGGTTTTGTCAGACACTTTCAAGATATCCAATTCAGGGGTGAGTTTGTCTACGTTGGTGGACACTAAAAACAAAAGAAAATTAGTAAAAAATGTGTTATATTTTTACTTGTTTTTAAAGATTTTTGCTTACTCTTCAGACTTTTTCTTTGAAGAGGGCTTAAAAAGGTTTGTTGTTTTATAGAGAAAAGAGGTATAAAGTAATGTGAATTTGTTACTTTATTGAGAGTAATAGTAGTTGTACTATGATTTTTATGCGGTAAAATCAAGTTGCTTGTTGTGAGTATGACAAGACTTGCAAGGATGCTGCTTTTATGTCTAAAATTTCAGGTGGAAATGACAAAAATGAGCTGAATTTTTAGTAAGATGTGCCTGAGAGGGGATTAGTCTTCCTTTCAGTTTGAGAGAGTGGATGTAAACTGATCAGATTGATCTGTTTGACAGTTAATTTTGTTATTTTTAATTGTTTTTATGTGTTCAAATCACGGAGAGACTCGACGTGATTTGTGAGATGTATTTGAAAGGGGATTATTCTTCCTTTCAGGGGGAGAAGGTAGATGTAAACTGATCAAAGATCTGTTTTACAATTGATTTAATTAGTTTATACTAATTTTATTTTATTTTGGATAAATCACGGAGAGACTCGACGTGATTTGTGAGATATTCCTGAAAGGGGATTAGTCTTCCTTTCAGGGTGAGAGATAATGTGTAACTTGATCAAAAATGATCTAATTTACTTTTAATTATGTTAATGTATACTCTTTTATTATGTACAAATCACGGAGTTACTCTTAAACGTGATTTGTAAGGTGAAAAAAGTCTCGATGGGGCTAATACACACTGTTCTCGATGTGTAATAATGGAATGGATCAAACAGTTGTATTCTGCTGATTTTTCTCGTCATTTGAATCTACTCAACACCTTGATAGCTCAAGTATTGAGTGAGAAAGTCTAACTTCGACAATTCTTATGATTGGATATAAGGGTCTTATCCGTGTATTACACTGTAGAATGTATGCTGGAACTTCCAGAAGTGTGTCGGCGCACGTATGTATACTGTAGATCCTGGAATATCCGGGGAATACAGTATGTAACACGTGATAAGGCTAGAAGATCAATCTTCCGATCACCTATGTAATATGTAGTATACACCCGGTATGTACTACGGTGTGTATTACCACCTATATGCGGTAACTATGTGTATTACCACTATGTAATTCGTGATCAAGGAGGATTTGTAGGGATCAGGAGACTAGTGCCTTGGGAATGGAGGCTCTAGAGATTAAGGGGACGAGATTTTAGTAGTGTAAATCTACTACTGCGGTTCGAATGGTCTACTCAGAATTTCTCTATGAGTAGTGGATCTACTAGAACGTAGAATTTTGAAGGGATTTTATTATAAAAAAGGCGCTTTTTTTCTTGTTTTTGATCAATATCTTCAGCTAGATATTGGTTTTTAATTTTTTATATGTTTTTTATTTTATAATTTCGAGTTTTTCTCAATTTTTGTAGGGTTTTTATTTTTCCTTAGACTCAAATTTGGGAAACAGACTTTGTTTTTATTGCAATTTAGAATTTTATAGATAAGAAATATAGAAAAACAAGCGGTATTTTTTATAATTTTATATTTTTCCTGTAGTTAAAAGCAGTCAATCTTGGATCTTTGTTCCTTCTACTGTTTCTAAGGAGATATCTAGGGACTTCTGGAGGGTCACAATCCAAAAAAGGGGCAACAGACACGTAAGTATTGTTAGAAGAAATTATATCACAGTATATATCATTAAAGGGTGGATTTCCTTCTTCTAAAGCTGATCTAATTTCTTTTCTGACAATTTTAGTGTGTTCTTCTTTGGTTAATACGTCAGATTCTTCAGTATTAAGCAAAGTACCGTCAGAAGAATAAGTATTAGTGAGTGTAAGTTGTTTAACTTTAGTCCAGGTGCAGTTATAAAACTGATCTTCTCCCTCTATGACTTCAGTTTTTATCACTAGTTGTGACGTGATGATGTTTTCTGGGTTGTCCAATTGATAATATCTTTGCTGGAAAAGGTTGGAGTTCTTTTTGAAGTCACAAATGATTTCTGGCATCTATCAAAGGGCCATTTTCACGAAAAATAAAAAAGGTAAGGAGGTGTTAGTGATGATTTTTAAGGGTTAAAGGGTGAAAAATCACGGATAAATAAAGGCCAGACCCCCAATTGTCAGCCTGGGTGTGGAACTAACCGTGGTTATGGGTTGTAACTAAGGTAGGTTGATGATTTAAAGTGGTTTGGGTAATGGTTTAAGTCCTGTAAAAAGGTACTTCCTCAATCAGTAAGTCTTGTCTGAGAGGCTTGCTCTAATTGCTCTAATTAGGCGCATCCAAATCAATACAAAGTATTAATAGGCATCCAAGGAGATACTCACTTGGGTTTGTGGTGACTACCTTATTGAAGGTAGGTTGTGGCCAATTCTTGAGGTAATAACAGTATTAAACTATAGATTATCCAGAATTGGGGGATTGTTGGAGAATGGGGAACTAAGCAAGGTAAATAACTCTAAGGTATGTACTGTGCTGTGGTGTTCTAAATATTCTCTGAGGGATAAACAACTGTTTACAGTCTGTTTATATATTGCAAGAGCTCCTCAAGGGGGAACTGTGAGCGCTTCCATGACCTGGGAGGTACTGTGGAACTTCATGGGCAAGACAGATCCTTTTGGGAGGATCTGTTAATGTTTATGATGTGATTTCTACTAAGGCTGTGTTATGGGACACATCTTTGATCAGTAGTCCTTAGTGGGATTGGATCACATCATGACATTTGTATTAATTGATCTGGTATTAATATTAATAAAGTTATTAACTTATAATGATGTCATTTATTATTGGTACATCTTATAAGTATTAATTATTATAATATTAATAAGTTCTTTTATTAATAAGATATTGAAGTACATATCTTATACGTGAAATATTCCAATGTTAAGGAATGTGGGCGTAATCAGATGGGAAAAAGCAACGGTGGGCCCGCTACGCTAACAATAGCTGTAGCGTAGCATAATGTTAGCTTTTGTCGCTACGCTAACACAAAGTTACTGTTAGCGGTTTTTTTTTCAGCTAACGCTGCAAACATTTTGTCAAAAAAAAAAATAGCGGTAGCGTAGCGTTAGCGACTTCAAAAAAAAAAAAGTTAACGCTACAGGAATTACCTGTTAGCTGATTTGTAGCGGTGTTAGCTGGAACAAACGCTACGCTAACTGTTAGCGTAGCGCTCTTGTCAGCTACACTAACTGTTAGCGTAGCGCTCTCTTCAGCTACGCTACATGTTAGCGTAGCGCTCCTTTCAGCTACTCTAACTGTTAGTGTAGCGCTCTTTTCAGCTACACTAACTGTTAGCGTAGCACTCTTCTCAGCTATGCTAACTGTTAGCGGAGTACCCTTGTGTGGTGAGCTAACTGTGGGTTTTTTTTTTAAGTGCAGATTTGATTAGACATTGCGCACTAGTGAGTTTAGCGCTACACTAACTGCTGTTTGTTTATAACAATAAAAAAAAAAGGAAAAAAAAAAAAAAAACAGGAAAAAAAAAAAAAGGAAAAAAAAAAAAGGAAAAAAAAAAATTAAAAAAAAAAAAATTAAAAAAAAAAAATTAAAAAAAAAAAATTAAAAAAAAAGGGCATTAATAAAAAAACCCGGTTTTTCCGCGTTTACACCCGGTTTTACGCAGCGGCGACGTCCAAATTGCTGCGCAGTACACCTGGTTTTCCGCATTTACACCCGGTTTTTTTTATTTAATTTTTTGCGGGCGGATTTTCATCATTTTTCAAATTTTTAAATTTAGTTATTATACTTACAGGGGTGTAGAATTTTATGGTAATTTTTATTTTGCAAAAAAACTATGTCTTCTATTTTTTTTGGCCAATTCACCCGGTTTTTTTTTGATTTAATTTTTTGCGGGCGGATTTTCATTATTTTTCAAAGTTTTAAATTTATTTATCATACTTGAAGGGGTTGAGAATATTAGGGGGTATCAAATATGACCAAATCCACCATTAAAACCCGTTGATTAGAAATCGCCAAATCCACAATTTCTAATCAACGGTTTTCAAAAAGGGGTAGCTAAAAACCGAACAGATTTTGAAAATGAAAAACCCTGGTTTTCCATCCAAATCCTTCATTTCCAAAATAACCCAATTAAATCACATCTCACATCAGCTCACGCTTCACCGTTCAATCCATGTCCTCTTGTCAAACCAAGCAAACATCACACCTCACCTCAACCAATCATGCGACAAGCACCCTCTCAACACAAGCAACTATTTCAAGCGGCCAACTCTGCTGCAACAGTATTGATTTTCGACTCAGATAACGAAGACTCAGGTCTTGAAGATTTCTACCGTTATTGTCGATCAAAACTCCAGAAACGATACCTCAATGCCAGAGGCACCACTACACGATTCCATCCTCGATATGACCTTTCAATCATTCAAGAACTTCCTCAATCATGCTTCCTCCAGCTTTTTTGAATGTCGTTCCCATGTTTCCTCAATCTTCTTCAACTGATTGAGTCAAATCCAATCTTTCACAACTCCTCTCAGAATCCTCAACGAGACCCATCAGTCCAACTCGCTATTGCTATGTGCCGTCTTGGATCAAACGGAAACGGTGCTGCGGTTTTCAGACTCAAGAATCTCTTCCACGTTGGCTATGGAACAATCAACCTTTACACATGTCGGGTGATCAAGATTCTTTATCAAATGCGCTCGCACTTGGTATCATGGCCGACTCAAGAAGAACGTATGGAATCATCTCAGGTCATGCAAGATGAAGGCTTCCCTGGATGTGTTGGCTTTGTTGATGGAACAACCATTCCACTGAGTCAAAAGCCTCCGGTGGACGGTAACCACTACTGGGATCGAAAAAAACGGTTGGATCGTTTGCATTGGTTCCACTATTTTACCAATTCTGAGCTGATGTGTTGTTTGCTTTCAAAACAGTTACTCTATTTCGGTCACTCTTGTTTGTGACATAAACAAAAAGTTCATATCGTACCTTGCAGGCTACCCAGGATCCTGTCACGATTGTTATGTCTTCTCTAATATGAAGCTTGCTCAAAATCCAGAACGATTCTTTGACCAACACCAATTCCTCCTGGCCGACTCTGCTTATTCAAGTGATCAACATACTGTTCCAGCCTACAAAGGTTCTGATTTGCTTATACCTGAGAATGTGGATTTCAATTACCATCTAGCCCAATCAAGAGTACGAATTGAACATGCCATTGGTATTCTAAAGGGACGATTTGCCAGTTTGCGAGAAATTCGATCACAAATCAGGAACCCTCGTGAGATGAAGGCAACGGTCAAGTGGATCATCACCTGCATTGTTCTGCATAATCTTCTAGCCGACCTCAAGGATCAGTGGCATGAACTTTACAATGAGGAGGAACCAGAAGCAGCCCTGCCCTTGTTGGAAAATGTTGAATCTAGTAACGATGGATTACGTGGACTGTTACGCCCCATAACGCTTGCACTCTTCAACTAAGGTGAATAATTCAACATTCACTTGCACAACAATACACTTTCAGCTTTCTGACTCTTGCTTTGGATTTTGTTTCCTTGCAGTGCCAATTTTTCTTGATTGCTCTGCTTCATTACAGATATTTGTTCTCTTCTCATCTTGAATGCCAATAAAATCAATAAAGTTTTTACACTTATATGTTGGATCAAAATATGTTTTCTTGCCTAAGTAAGCACATCTCTACAGGACAAAACCACCCACCGGTACAAAAAAAATGCTTCTTCCACTAGCTCAATTTGTTTCAATGTTGCAATTGTGCACAATACACTGTCATGGTAACATTTCCTCTGATTTTTCAATTCATCTTTTTACATTTCACGCTGTTTATTCATTAAACAATCATCAGGAAAAACTTGGCTTGCTCATGTGCTTTGTGGCTGAAAAAGGTAAGCCAATTAACCCATCATCCCTCCTCTTTGGTGCTCAGATAATTTGCTGACATACATGCTGTGTATCAATCCCTTCCACAAAGGTGAGCGTGATCACTATTTTTTTCACTATTTTTTTTATTATCTTGACTGTCTTTGGCTGATGCCATGCTGACTTTTTGATTTTTCCCTCCTTGAAAGAATATCTTTGGCAGGACGGTTGCCAACGTTATTGGAAACAACAGATGCTCAGGAACAATGAAACGACGGCCCAATTCAATTGGATCAGGCCAAGCCACTTCGTTGTAGTTTCATTTGGGCCAAGCCACAGGAGATGGCTGAAACAGCCCAGACGGTTTGGCAGGCCGATTTGGACCTGCCAAAGGTTGTCTGCAACTCTTCCATTATCCAATCATTGAATCATCCTGCTAATTTTTTATCGTTTGCTCTCCTCTCCTCAGATTCTAACTAGGCTGCTTCTGAACATATCATCGCCGAGGACTGCTGCTCAGGATAACTACGAAGGTGAGCGACGCTGCTGCTGAGGATCACATTGGCGAGCGACACACGCTGCTGAGCTACCAAAAACCGGACTGCTGCTGCCCTTCACACCGCCGAGGGACGCTGCTGAGGATAACGACCAAGGATAACGACCAGCTGCTGAGCTTGACATCGCCGAGCGACGCTGCTGAGGAGGTCTACCAACTACTTTCACATCGCCGAGCCTCATTATTGAGGATAACTACCACAAGCTCATCTTTACATCGTTGAGCGACGCCGCTGAGCTACCTAACACCTTACTGCTGCTGCCCTTCACACCGCCGAGGGACACTGACGAGCATCGCCGAGCTTCACTATTGAGGATAACGACCACGAGCTGATCTTTACATCATTGAGCTACGCCGCTGAGCTACCTAACACCCCACTCCTGCTGTGCTTCACACCGCCGAGGGACGCTGCTGAGGAGAACAACCAAGGAGAACGGCCAGCTGCTGAGGTTGACATCGCCGAGCGACGCTGCTGAGTAGGTCTACCAACTACTTTCACATCGCCGAGCCTCACTATTGAGTATAACTACCACAAGCTGATCTTTACATCGTTGAGCGACGCCGCTGAGCTACCTAACACCTTACTGCTGCTGCCCTTCACACCGCCGAAGGACGCTGCTGAGGAAAACGACCAAGGAAAACGGCCAGCTGCTGAGCTTGACATCGCCGAGCGACGCTGCTTAGGAGGTCTAGCGACTACGTTCACATCGCCAAGATTCATTATTGAGGATAACTACCACAAGCTCATCTTTACATCGTTGAGCGACGCCGCTGAGCTACCTAACACCTTACTGCTGCTGCCCTTCACACCGCCAAAGGACGCTGCTGAGGAGAACTACCAACTACTGGAATCCTGCTGAGGTTCACATCGCCGCGCTACACTGCTGAGGAGAACTACCAACAAGCAACGCCGCTGAGGATCACATCGCCGAGGACGGCTGCTGAGGATCACTGATCACTTAATCCATCTAAAACCAATCTGACTCTAACTATGACCGCATTCGTGAACAATGTCTCAGTCAGTCCCTTTGTAAGTGGGGCTGCAAAAAGAACTCATGAGGGAAAAATAAGGAATGCAGAGCTTGGGTAACCACTTTATTTCTCTCTTCCAACTGAGCCACCTGTGTATTGCTGATTTATTCTTTCTTGTATCTTTTTTTTCTTTTTGGATCAAACAGCATGGAAGTTACACAACTGGAATCAGTGACGGAGGAGCTCAGAGTGGAACTGGAAGAACCTCGACAGAAAACCATTGGACTCAAAGAACCACTGCCCACCCCCTCCCCAATCCAAGCTGATGTGCCGCTGTCTGTTCAAAGATCAAGTACGAACTGTAACATCCATTGGCGATGTGCTATTCCTCTTGATCTAGAACAGTCACAGCACATTAGTGAGGAGCAAGGAGGGGATGATTCTCGCCACCAGGACCCGCTGTCACCACGCTTGCCCACCCCCTCCCCAATCCTAGCTGATGTGCCGCTGTCTGTTCAAAGATCAAGTACGAACTGTAACATCCATTGGCGATGTGCTATTCCTCTTAATCTAGAACATTCACAGCACATTAGTGAAGAGCAAGGAGGGGATGACTCTTGCCACCAGGACCCGCCGTCACCTTCCGTTTCAACGTACAATTTGGATTCTGACAGCCCCTTCTCAGAGGCTGGCTCTACGGACAATGAAAGCAGTGACCACCATTCGGAATCATCCAATTTGTCCTTGAAGAAAGCCAAAGTCAGCTGTCCTCCTCGCCCACCTACTTGCAAGCAACACTCCAATCCGAATCCCCACGTGCCTCCTAACATGTCTCAGATGGAATCAAAGTCTTGCGTAATTTGTCAAATCTATCGCCGATGTGATCACTATCGAGAACAAGATATACGTGGCAGCAAAGGGTTCAATGAAGCAGAAGGGTCTTGTCTGGCTCCGCAATCACACCTCAGTAAAAATCAAAGGAAGCGGAAAAAGTACAAAGCCGCCACTCAAATTCTTCGCCGTCAGAGGGCCAATGTACATTTTGCTGGCCAGTCCCATATTCCAGTCCACATCTCCAACCCCAATCCAAATGCCAACATCCGATTCTTCAACAAGTCCTTTATCTGCTGGGCCGATGGAGCTCGTAAGAACGTTATTGCTGTGGTAAAGTTTCGACCATTCTCAACCATGGATGCAAAACTCAAAGAACAATACCAAAATCTCAGCCAACATCTCATCCAGCAGGCCAAATTCCAAAATTCCAATAAATCCAACGGACCAGCATACTCAGGTGAAATGTACAGTCTGGGATGGCAAAAAGGTTACGAGGCACAATCCCAAATCGGTATAACAGGCATTTCTTCCAAAGTTGCTACAGATCGACACGGTTATGAAGCGCTTCAAAAGGATTTTCCAAAAATAGATAAGTTTCTTGGCCGGTGCTTCCGATCTGTATCCAAACCCCTATTCCGTGAGGTCCAGAAACAACACATTTGACTCAAAGCCCCTGGACTAGCTCCCCAATATTCAGCCCACCGCAAAGGATTCACCTCACACCTGTCGTTTACCCTTGGCCAGTTTGCAAACACGCCACACCAAGACACCGATTCTTCACCCTTCAGCTTTGTCCTATGGATTCCCATTGAGAAACACACTGGGAAGCTAGTCGAGAATAATCTTCAAGTCACTGGAGGTGAATTTGTCTTTCCAGACGATTCTTGTGGCATCAACTTTGCAGGATTTGATGGTATAGTTGAGTGTGCATGGAAAGCCACTTCTTATTCTCACCTGACTCTTCCCTCAAAAACTGCTCCCAAATCTTCACATACACGAATGGGGTTATCTTGCCAACTGCCCAAGAAAACCCAAAAAGCCATTCAGCTTATTAGAGATGGTCACTATATTAATAATCCAAATAAAAGCAACTGGACTATTAGAGATATGGATGCTATTTTAGATAACTCTTTGAAATATAATCGATAGTTTGCTTTTTTTTATTTTCTTTCTAATGTGTAACATGCAATGTTTCAAATGATTTGTTGGGTGCGAACAAAGCCAAAAAAGGTGGACTATTTGAATAAATTTGCCAAGCGTTCAATATCTTCTGTACTCTTCCCATGAGCTACACACTGAGTCACCAGGTCATACTTCTTACCGATGTGCTCCTGACAAGCCAAACGTTCCATCTTGGCCATCTCAAACCTTCTGTCCTTATCCTTCTCCTCCCTTTCCCAGTCTAATTTCCTCTCGTCTAATTTTATTCCTTGATCCCACTTCTTTTCCTCTAATTTAACTCCATGTTCCCACTTCTTCTCCTCAAGTTCAATTGAGTGGTTGAATTTCCTTTCCTCCAACTCGACCCCCTTATTATCGTTGTTGACCTGTCGTTCAAACTTCAACATCTCAAAACTGAGGGTGTCTCGAGCCACTTGTGACTTTCCTAATAAAGAATAAGTTGAAGAAGCATGTCAGTTAATAAAATTGGAACAAGGATTACATCTCCAACTGGCCTTCATCCCTCTTCAACGCATACTCTTCATATTGAGAAAAAGGATTAGGTGTGTTGGGCCCTGAGGTTGATCGGCTCTTAGGATTGATATTGGCACTGTTGGATGCCCTTTGCTTGTCCTTGGGTGTTTGAGTTGGCAACGGTTTACTTGAATTTGCAGGAGAATCCAATGCAGCGTCGTTAGGTGTCAAAGTGGTGCATGATTTGTTTGTCTTCTTCTTGCAGGGTGACTGAGTATCTTCTCGAGCATCAGATGGACAGTAATCCTCTGAATCACTTGTGTCAAGGGCCCTTTCTTGGGCAGTGAGGGAATCCACAGCCCTTCGATAGCGCTTAGATGATTTAACCTTTCCACTAGGACGAATACTTGCTTCCTGTCCTTGCTAATGTCAAACATGGGAAGAAATGAGGATTTAGCTAATCAATCGAACAACAGTGATTAATTGATCCAATAACAAACCAGGATTGCCGCTTCATTTTCATCTGACGGATTGTCACAAACACTGGCCGGTCCAACTCTTTCCTAAATTATTTAGTGGCAAGGTCAATCATTTGAAGAAGAAATGGCATAAGTGATAAAAGAGAAATTCAAACACACCTCTTCACCGTCCCTGCCTCCTTCAGACCTATTCTCACCAGTTTCTAAAGGTTCCAAGATTGCTGACTGAGTCATCACGTATAAACAATATTGAATATATTAGCAATTATCAAAAAAGACAATGAAACAACTGATCGATCTTACAACTGGAGCCCTAGAGTTATTGGAATCCACAGATACATTATCTGAGTCATCTTTATCAACATTTTTGTCCAAGTTGATGGCCTCGGGACCAGAAGAGTCAGAGCTCTCATCACCGTTTTGGGCATCGACTTTGTACAAGGGCGTCACAAACGGTTTCTTACCCATCAGCTGATGCATAGAATGGAAATGTGGACACATTTTGTCAAGCTTCTCGTCAATGGTGACAATTCCTGCCGAGCGGTCTTCATCGGTGAGTCCAAAGCCAGTGGAGAGGGATTGGGTATGTGTTTTCTTGTACTTGTCCTTGTAGCTGTTAAAACAATCTTTCATCTGCCTGGCCGTTAGTTTGATTTGTGAAGGGGATTGATTTCTCAGATTGATTGCCATAAGCTCGAATCCATTAATCTTCCCTTTGGCTGGCCTTCCAACCGCCGGTGCCTTACCAGTTCCAAAGCACAAATCGTAATTCTTTTGGATTTTGAGCCAGTCGATGATTATGAGGAAGTCGTCCTTCTTTAGGTGAGAAGAAGTTTTTCCGGTTGTATCATCGTCAGAGACATGTTGTGCTCGCTTCTTGATGGGTTTCTTCCTGCTTGCTGACGTCTTTGGTATCACTTTTCCTTTTCCAGTGATGAATTTATTCGGTTTTTTGATAGGCATCGTTCTGGGATCAGGGAATGATCGATTAATGTTTTTTCTGCAATCAAGTTTATAATTGACTAAACTTACCAAATTTTGAGGAAAACTGAAGAACAAGTTTGGGTTTGTGACTGGGTGGAGTTGTATTGGCAACGATTTACTGTTGGTGGGGGTTGAATCGTGGAGGATTATTGATTGTATTGGGGTTGTATATTGCAAGTTTGTATCCTGAGTTGTGATTGGTTGAAATGTGGGGGATCGTGGTTTTTGTAATTATATTGGGGTTTTTGTTGTTGATACTTGACACGTCTAGTGCAAATAATGGCATTATTTGGAATTTTTATCCACTGGTTTCATAATCGTGGATTTCGTGAAACCCGTTGATTAGATAATCGTGGATTTGGTCATATTTGATACCCCCTATTATTGTGATTTTTATTTTCCAAAAAAACTATGCCTTCTATTTTTTAGGCCAATCCACCCGGTTTCTTTTAATTTAATTTTTCGTGGGCGGATTTTCATTATTTTTCAAAGTTTTAAATTTATTTATCATACTTGCAGGGGTTCAGAATCTTATGGTAATTTTTTATTTTGCAAAAAAACTATGTCTTCTATTTTTTTGGCCAATCCACCTGGTTTTTTCATAAAAAATCCTCACAGCTTAATTTCCAGGATTTCTCAACATTTTATACTTTTTTAAAGCACTTTAAGGGGTGTATAATTTAATGTGACTAACAGTTTTCTTCTTAAATCACTGGTTGGACTGTTATGATTTTTGGACTCAATTTATTTCCAAACACCTTCACGTCTGTCTTTCAAGATATTCAGGGAGTTTTTAAATGGATTCATACACTTTAGAGGGTGAAGAATTCATTGGAAACAAAGACTGTTTATAAAATTAACTTCTTATCAGATTTCATGACAAAGAAATGGAAATACAATGATACACAGAGGTATGGTACATTGCATAATGCTTTGAGTGTTACATGTTGTTTATTACATTTATTATTTATTCATAAATTATTAACTTTATTACATTTATTACTTATTCATAAATTATTAACTTGCAATTATGTCTCTTGCTTTTAATTTATTTATTTATTTTATTCATTTCATTTATTCCATTTATTTTGGTCACGCACATCACATGCCGCCCTCCATAATTTTATTTTGTTTTGTTTATTTTCCTTGTTTTAATTTTTTATTTTAATTGTTTATTTTAATTGTTTTAAATAAAATATTTAATGAGGATGAGTGGGGAGGTCACGCGCATCAAATGCCGCCCTCCACATGCTATTTGCTTAAAAATTAAAAATTAAAAAAAACCGGGTGTAAATGCGGAAAACCGGGTGTACTGCGCAGCCGCAGCTGCGCAGAAAACCGGGTGTAAATGCGGAAAAAACCGGGTTTTTTTATTAATGCCCAAAAAAAAAAGGGAAAAAAAAAAAAAAAAAAAAAAAAAAAAGGGAAAAAAAAAAAAAAAAAGGAAAAAAAAAAAAAAAAAAAAAAAGGAAAAAAAAAAATCCTAATTGAGCAAAGTGGACCAGCTTTGACCTAAGCCAGGTGAATTTATCACTCCTGCTATACTATAAGAGTAGTGATGAGGTTAACACCAATCAAGAAAATTTAAAGGGGGGTCAGTTAGGTGCCCCTGAGAGTTTTCTGAGTTTGTACAAGGCTTAACCCAACATCGCTACCATTTCTTCAAACCCATGTTATTTAATCAGTTGCCAAACTCAAAGGGGGGTCAGTCAGGTAGCGAGTTCGGAGAGCTCCTATAAATTTCAATCAATTCACAATCCTTACCTAATCGGTTTCACCCTCATCATAAATGAGGATTTGTGATGCGGGTGACACCAATTAGGTATTTTGCAGTTACTTTTAATATAGCAGGAGTGATATATTCCCCTGTCTGAGGTCAAAGCTGGTCACTCTGCTCAATTAGGATCCTGTACTTGTCCAAGTAAAACAATGAAAAATATGTACTTGCACAAGTGAATAAATCAAAATGCTGTTGTAACTGCTTTACTCAAGCAAGCACAGCAATCAAAAAAGCTTATTTTAATTTCTATGATCATTTTTTTTCATTTTTTTTTTTTTTTTTTTTTTTTTTTCCTTTTGTTTTTACGTTGTCAATTCAAAGACAAGAAAGAAGGTGGATGTCTCTTCTAAGATCTGTAATGCAGCAGGATTTTACCTGTTGAAGCCATAACAACAGCTTTTTATTCAGCAGCCATGTTAATTGGTGAAACCAACAGTTAGCGGGCAAAACAAATCCGCTATTTGAGCATAGTGTAATGGGAAAAGCTTCAGCTAACAGCTAACATTTAGCAGGAAAAGTATCAGCTAACAGCTAACATTTAGCGTAGCGTAGCGATGATGCCGCTACGCTACTGAGAACTTCAAAATCTGTTAGCGCCAGAAAAATACGCTACTTGATAGCGTAGCGGTGAATTTTCTCAGCTAACGCTACAAAAAAATGGCTTGAAAAATTTGTTGCTACGCTAACTGTTAGTGTAGCAGAGTGTAATTTCAGCTAACGCTACAGATTTTCTGGGAACAATAAACCCCGCTACGCTAACAGTTAGCGGTCAAATAGCGTAGCGTAGCGTAGCGGCCCACCGTTGGAAAAAGTGACATCTGTTACTCTGGATATTTCACGTGAAAGGAGGGCAAAGGGCCTACAAGTTATGTATCTTGTATAACAGGAGTACATAGCTTAACCAGAATTATTCATATGTTATTAATAATATATTATTGAAGTATTTATATTAATTATTGTAATTAATGTACTTTGATAATAATAGTAATGTAATACTAATGAATGTATAATAATAATAATATTATTAATAAATAGTAGTAAGAATAAATAAGAGTAGTAATTATTATTAGAGATAATAATAATTAATGATATTTTGCAGTTACGTGGTACATGTCAGGTACTGTGATATGTACTCAGTGTCTGACAACTGGTACTAATCAATATCAACCAGTACTAATGTACTATAGACTGCAATTAACACAATAAATAAATAAACTAATAAAATAAAAAGAATATGTATTAATTTTGTGACGTGTACTCTAAGCAATAGCTGCTGAAGCATCACCAATAAAGCCAAAAATGGCCAAAATGTGGTCAAAGCTCCCACAAGTTGGCCAATAATACCTACAGGGTCCCCAGAGGAATCTCAAGACTATTTAAGGAGCTCTTCAACCGCCCAAAGAAGGTCCCTCATGCTTTCCAATACCCACCAACAACCTTACCCACTTATTATTAGATATAAATCTTTATAAAACAGTCTGGTAAGTTTATTAGTAGTTATTCTTCAGCCTTGTCTTCCCCAACAACTCTACAGTGACCATCCAGCTCCACCATTCACCAATCAAAGCACCCAAAACTGTGTAGTTTCACCCTGAATATCCCCAAGATCCCTCAAGGCTTGTAACTAGTGAGTAATAACCCTTTTCTTGAAGATATTCCCCCTTTTCCTTTCCTGAGATTTAAACCACCCCTGTTCCAACAGGCCCCAGTGTTCCAGGTACCTAAATCCTCTGTATTTGTACGTGCAAGATACCTTAGAGGGATCTAAACCACCCCTGATTTATCAGGCCCCTCTGGTTTTAATTATATGTATTTTATTTAATATATTTATTACCTTTTTATCTCTAGTTCTTTACATCCCAATTCCCCACATTCTTTGGGAATTATACTCTTTTATCCCTTAACCAGAGTTATTATACTCTTACCTTATACTTTGCACCACGTGTAGCTAGAAGGATTTATCCTTGGCATCACATAGGCTGACAAACCTTCTCCTGGCCTTGGATGGGATCCTCAGCATATGCACCCAATACCACTCTGGTAATTGAATTGAATATTTCCTCCTACATTTAGATTAGTGTTATCCCCTTGATCATATCCATCTTTATGACTGGAAAAATTCTCAAGGTCCCTTAAAAATTCCCTTCCCTGGTCTTGTAGTATTCCTTATAATCAATCTTCTGCAATACTACCACCTCTCAAAGGAGCCAATAAGCTCAAGTTGTTTCCAGCTGCTCATTATTAATGTGTATTTCTCAAAAAAGCAAAAGACTTTCATACACAAAGCTGACCAGGGCCATGAATCTGATGAGAAGCAGAAATTGATCGGTCATGGTGAGTGAAATATGCTGGGTAAAACTTCAATTATAATGGGCTCAACTTCCTGCAGTTGGCATGGAGCATGCTTCAAACAAGCTGAAATTGTATCTCCACCTGTTTATATTTGTAACTGCTCCGGCAAAGTCACTCTGCCATGTTCCCAGTGACTGTTGTGGTATTCCAAAACCTGTCTCAAGTATCATGCAGTTTAATAATCTTTCATCAACTCCCAGAAGATATAATATCAGCAATATGATTGCATAATTGGAATCTATGGTTAATTCAATCTATAGTCACCCATTTAAGTTTTAAGTTTTTCATGGCTAAATCAAAAGTTATATATTTAAAAAGAATTATAGTGAATAATAAGTACATAGTATATATATAAAATTAGAGCATCTCCAATCGTTTCACTAACTTTTTGACAACTGTCGAGCTCTTACGAGCTCGACAGCTAATTTATCGAGAGTGTCCCCACTCGTGGCTGGATAACCCGGCTTGATTGCTAGGTTATCGAGCTGTTCCACACTCGTGCTCCTCTGCAACTCCAGTTTGATAACTCGAGTTGCAGGGGGAGCACTACACGGGGTGGGTTTTTATGGGTTGGGATCTCTCAGGGGTGTCGAATGGGGGGGGTTGGTAACTTGTGAAAGATATTCACAAGTTAGCTTATTGAGCTCAATAGAGGTCCATAAAGTTATGGAGCTCTATCGAGAAAGTTATCGATTTGACAGCTATGGTGCGCTATCGAGCGCACGACTGGGGCTCGTCTCAATAAAGTTGGCTTATCGAGCCGACTTATCGAGACAATTGGAGATGCTCTTAGTGTATAGTTTAGTTTCTGTTAGCAAGACAAAGCCAATGCTCTGTGGCACAGCCTAATTACATAACCTCACCAGCAGAAATAGCTCACTTTATGCACTCCCTGCATGAAGCAGTGCAAGATTAGATAACATCACCAGCATAAATAGCTCATTTTATGCAATCCATGCATGAAGGCAGTGTACAACATGATAATCCACCAGCATAAATACCTCAATCAGATTTTACACCAGCAAAAATCTCTCATATTTTACTATATAAGGAGGCTACCTCTCCCCTCTAAATGAGAAAAGGATGGGATTCATCCCATTCCCACATCTAGCAAGGAAAACTAAATGAAATTACCCATCCATATAATAGTGTGATCTTAATCAGGTGACCCACAACAAAATCTGTGATATCAGTTTAAAATACACAAAATAAATTAAAGGAGGAAAATTGTGCTCTTCTAACTAAAGGTTAAGGAAGAGGGTAAAACACTTTGAATATTTCACATTATACCAAAAGATCCTTCTACTCATCTTCTCAGACTACATCTAAAAAGGGAAACAAATAAATCATACACATATGGATACTGTTCCTCATCAATTCCAAAAGCTTGTATTTCATTTACCAAAACTTTCTCCAACAATCCATCCACTTACTACTTCCCTGATCCCTTCATCAATCTCATTGCTGATTATTTGTATTTGAAATTAGATCATTTTCTGATAAGAGATTACTACATAAATATTTCTCTTAAAGAAAATAAAAAGAAATTTATTAGCCACAAAAATAAATAACATTGTTGTGTTAACTCTTGTAGTAAATAGAGAGGCAGGTCTTTCAAACCAACCTTGACAGTTGTAATAGATTCATACATACCTGAAATACTATAACTGCTATTTCCCCCTCACAGAACTACCCCCATCCCAAAAGTAGGGGTGTTGATAAACGCACGCCAACGCCAACCCGCACACCAATTTTGTTTGGCGTGCAGGGCCAACACGCCAAATAAAATTGGCGTGCGGGGCCCACACGCCAAATAAAATTGGCGTGTGGGGCCCACACGCCAAATAAAATTGGCGTGTGGGCCCCGCACGCCAATTTTTTGGCGTGCGGGTCCCCCCTCGCTCACGTAATCGAATGGGAGGGCCCATTTGATTACGTGAGCAAGCCCTCCCGGCTGACGAGGTTATACAACCTTGTCGGCCAGGAGGACTTCCTCCCGGCTGACGAGGTTATACAACCTCGTCGGCCAGGAGGAAGTCCTCCTGGCTAACGAGGTTGTGTAAACTTGTCGGCCGGGAGGACTTCCTCCTGGCCGACGAGGTTATACAACCTCGTAGGTTGTATAACCTTGTCAGCCAGGAGGAAGTCCTCCTGGCCGACGAGGTTGTATAACCTTGTCAGCCGGGAGGAAGTCCTCCTGGCTGACAAGGTTATACAGCCTTGTGCCGGGAGGATGTCCTCCCGGCCGACGAGGTTATACAACCTCGTCAGCCAGGAGGACTTCCTCCTGGCCGACGAGGTTGTATAACCTCGTCAGCCGGGAGGAAGTCCTCCCGGCTGACGAGGTTATACAGCCTCGTGCCGGGAGGAAGTCCTCCTGGCTGACAAGGTTGCATAACCTCGTCAGCCGGGAGGGCTCGCTCACGTAATCAAATGGGCCCTCCCATTCGATTACGTGAGCGAGGGGGGACCCGCACGCCAAACAATTGGCGTGCGGGGCCCACATGCCAATTTTATTTGGCGTGCGGGGCCCACACGCCAAAACAAAATTGCGTGTGGGAACCACACGCCCTTTTTTTTTGGCGTGTAGACCCTACACGCCAAAAAAAAATGGCGTGTAGGCCCCGCACACCAAAAAAAATTGGTGTGCGGGTTGGCGTTGGTGTGCATTTATCAACGCCCCAAAAGTAGTTCTCACACTTTGAATTGAAGCTTGGCTGGCTCAACCTTTTAGAACTTTTGTAGTAACACCACCATTAAAATTGGTTTAATTCAAAGAGATTAAGGGGTGTTGTGGCTTTTGGGTCTCATTTTTTTTTTTTTTCAGATACTGTTGGGTTACTGGATATTCTGAAAATGACCTGTTTCTTTTTGGTTGCAGACTCATTCCATATAGGTTGAACAAAATATGCTGCTTCAAGAATTGTTTGCATCTGCTGTCTGAGCCTTTTTTAATATTGAATTGACTTGGTAGAACTCTGGTTGATTAAGTTAAAAAGGAATCTAACAGAAAGCTGTTAGAACTTTTGTGGTTCATCTCAGATTTGGAGATACTTCAAGTACCCAAAAGACTTCAGTAAATTTGTAAATACTGATAAATACCTCATTATTACTCAATAATCTTCATTTGAATTATATTTTGAGTAGGGTCAACCACTTGCAGTACCAAGAACTAAATTTTTACAAATAATGAATATGCACAAGTGGTGTTCTTTAAGTTATCAGAAATGCTCCCTTCATTATTTAAAGAGGCTATTCTGAGGACACAAAAATCTTCCTCAGACTTTTCACCCCTAAGAACCAGTAATTCATCAGTGAGCATTGCAACACTCCTTGGAAATCATCCCTTGACTTATAAACCTCACTCTAGCATGCTATCACCACGGGAAAATCCCCTTAAAATTCTGACATCCCTTTAAAAGAGTTTGTAATCTGAATTTATTGCAGAAATGAAACCAACACACTTAATTAGAAGTAAAACAATTAGAAAAGTTCAGGACAAGAATAGAAAAGAAAGAAAAGGAGACACCCAAAAAAAATTAGCAAGGAATCTTGTGAAATATAGGCTAAGAGAAGAAGGAAAAGAGGATGAGGATGAAAGAAAACAGAACTAGGAATGAGGAGTTAGTGATTTGTCATTGAGAGATATAAAGAAGTGAGTGAGTCAGATCTCACCAGACAGAAGACATGAGTTTGAGATATTGAATGGGAGAGATAGAATACGAGATGAATAGAGGAATAGAGAGAATGTAGGAGTGATGAGTGTTGAAGGAAGTGTGTATTGGAAGTGATGGGTTGATTGAGTTTATATTGAAGTTGAGAGTTGAATGAGGTCAAGTTGGTGAGTGGATTGAGCGAGTTGAGTTGAGATGGAAGAAGTGTCATGAAGAGAAGAAAACAGATGGAAAGAAAGGGATAGAAATGGGAACATGGTATGGGAGAGTGAGGTGTCACAGGTGTGACATGAGTAAAAGGGAAGACTAGAACAAGTGATATATTTTACACCCTTATCTACCCATTTTGAATCCCCTTCCTTATAAATAATTCAAGTAAGACCCCATCCTCTGAAAAGAAGCCAATCAGCATAACCTCTTACAAAAAATTAATTTCTATTTATTCTATGTTATTAATAATTATACATTAATAATGATAAAATAGGGTACATACTCCTTATTGATTAAGAGACAACCCCTTGCAGTGACCATAAAACATGTGACATGTTTATTGAATCAATTTACTATTGTTTTGTATTATTTAGTACAGATATAGTGCTCAAGTTTAAATCTTATTTTATATGGTTCTTATCCTAAAGCTTCATAATCATAGCTGAAAGTTTATGTCACAGGTAAGTGTTGTACCTTCCTGCTGGGTCCTTTTTTGTCTGTTTGATACCATAGATTGACAGCACCCATCATAGAAATCATGTTGCAAATTTAGACAGCAAAAAAAATCTATTTGCACTCACAAAACAACATATTTTGATTATAAATTTTTCACCATTTCAAATAGCCTGTAACTCTGTTGGTCTGGAACATATCACAATGTGTTTTTGATCTGAAATCCTCATTGAGCACTCTGGCTGTGTTTCCCCAACATTGCAGTCTGCAATTTTTTATTATTTAGTTTGGGGGGGCGGGAAACTTACCATGAGAGGACTGTTGCAATTTGATAGTTACCTTTCTGGTCACCTAATCTGATGAATCAGTTTGCTTGATTTTATTGGCATTTTTTTTAGAGAAACAACAACACACAATTACAAATGGATCCTTTGTGATTGTGTCATTGTAACTTCAAACTTCCAAATTTTTCTATTTTAGAATTTAGACAATGTGGTGTTAATTCTACAGGAACTGGTTGATCATGGCCCTCCGGATTTTATGATGCTTTGGAAGACACATCATCCGAGTAAAGCGTAGATTCCAACGTGTGTCACTGCAAAAAAAACTGGCTCAACTGCCTGCAGTTGACATGCGTGAGCTCTGAGGAAGCCAGTGGTGTTACTCCAACCTTTATCAAAGTGTAAAATAAACCAAGCTTCAATGCACAGTCACTGTGCACATTGCACAGCAACTGTGAAAACAAAGCTACATGTGTACACAGGTGGAGATACACTGGCAGCTTGGTTGGAGCATGCTGGATGTCAACTGCAGGCAGGTGAACCAGTTTTTTTTGCAGTGTGTTATATGTATATGAGTGAGAATATTCCAACCCTATTTTTTTGTTCCCAGTCCTCGCACCTTATAGCACTTATTTTGTTTTCTCTGTGACAAGTTATGCATCACTTTTCTCCAGATTTCTCCTTTTTTTTTTTGAAACAAAAAACGCAAGGATAGCGTACCCCCGCTGAGCCCTGAAGAATGTTGTGACATAATACATCGCTCAGACTCGCCGCAGCAAGCTCAACACTACTCATCCCAAGCCAAGCCGGGATGAGTGGTGAATCCTCACAATCTATGCGCATTTTCCTCTGAGTTCCTTTAAAGAATACCCTCACATTCTTTACACTGAGTAGGAGAGGCGCATGTTTTCATCTGCCAGGGTTGGGCTATATTTTCCAAGCCGGGAGCGAAAGAAGAACAATTCAGAGGGACTTGTGGATGTTAAATTAGCTATCCACTAACTCGAACTGTATGGTCGCAAAGGATTGTCTATTATCATTTATGTATGTATCTTATACTGCCCAAATATGTACATGTAATTGAGAACTCGGCTTTGGAAACAAGCTGATAATTAGCTCGTAACACGTTTATTTAGTCTAGTCACAGCTCGTTCAACCAAAGCATTGTGCCGGTTCAGCGAACTCTGCTGTCTTTGTGGTTAACTTACCCAAGCAGCCAATCAATTTATTAGCCTAGGCGGGCTTTATGTAATTTGATTAGGAATGTGGGTGTGTCAGAAACCAAGGCGAAAACTGGCGAAAGCCACTGCTTTCGACTGAACAGCCACAACAAAGAAACACCCTCAAAAGGTTGGTGTGTATCTCCAAAACAACATAGCTACCAAAAGCGCATCGACCAAACACAACAACCACTCAACAACAACAACAACAACAACCAAAGTAACATCTTGTATCTTGTACCAACAGAACCAAACAACCATAGTGTCCTGGGAAAACAATTCGAAACGGTCAACCTTGCCCGATGTAAAAGCTGCATTGACTTCCCTCTCCAGTCCACACCGTTCACCAAAACTTACTGACTTGCTCCATACCCAGCATGTCGCACATCGATCCGTTGGCAACAGAACCTCTTTTGTCCTCCTCCTCCTCCTCAGAAACAACACCTGTTTCAAAGTCCGCTACACTGGCTCAAACTACCCTAACGATATCAGGTCAATTGATCTTTTGCCTCACAAACCTCCTTACTCTCATTTGCCCGACGATTTATTAATGAATTATGCTCCGACCTGTTTCTAGGGATGACATGCGGCTCTTGTGTCTCAGCAATCGAGACAAATTTGAAGCAACTACCCGGGGTTGAATCGGTCTCAGTGGCCCTCTTAACCGAACAAGCAGCTATCATTCACAATGAAGAACAGGCTTCAGTTTACTCGATTATCGACCAAATTGATCTTTGTGGGTTCGACGCAACGTTAATTAGTAGTCAACCGTTCCTAAACTCCAAGAAGGAAACATCCGTCAAAATAGATATCACTCACCTCAACAAAGACTCAACACCCAAATTGATTGAAGTCTCCTTGAAAGTAGACGGTATGACCTGTGCATCCTGTTCATCTTCAATCGAATCTCAAATCAAGAAACTCAAGGGTGTTCAGTTTGTCTCCGTGGCTCTCATGGCCGGTCGCTGTAAAATCCGATGTGAATCAAAGCATTGGACCGCAGATGCACTTCGAACTGAAATAGAGGATCTTGGTTTCGATGCTCAAGTCCTATCAGTCGTCGACTTGAATCCAACCCTCTCCTCAGTTTCCAAATCACCTTCACTCTCACAGAATCGTTCTCAGCTCACCATCTTGGGAATTTCCAACATAGAGGGTGCTCAAGGTTAGTAGTCATCCATCCAAATCTCTCAAATCCCCATCCCTCAGATGATAAATTGCGCTTGCCCACGTAGATTTGGAAGACTCAGTCAACAAGATGCATGGTGTTCTATCGTGCCAAGTTCAGCTCAACGATGGGAATTGCACCCTACTCCTCAATCACATTCGGTCAATCGTCCCACTCCGAGTAATCGTGGACCATATTACTTCACTTGGCTACGATCCAATTGTCGGCGGCGAAAAGTCTGCATCAAATTCGATCCAACTTCAATCTCTTGCGCGGACTAAAGAAGTTCTAAGCTGGCGCAACGCCTGTCGTTCGGCTGCATTCTTCGGCGTCCCAGTTTTCTTTTTACAGATGTTTGTCCCCATGTTTTCAAAATCGAACCCCATCAGGAGATTCTGCGACTCTCCAATCATCTTTCCAGGCTGGTATCTCGGCGATATTCTTTGTCTTTTCTTGTCTCTCCCCGTCCAATTCGGAACTGGTCGTCGGTTCTACCGCTCGGCATGGAAATCGCTACGGCATGGCACTGCGACTATGGATGCTTTGGTCGTCATCGGCACTAGTTCTGCATTCCTCTTCTCACTCCTCTCGCTCCTCGTTGCACCTTACTTTATTTCCAGCGGTAGTGTTCCCAGCACATATCACCCATCAATCTTTTTCGACACTTGTACTATGTTGATCACCTTTGTCACTCTCGGCCGATACCTCGAGAATCTTGCCAAGGGAAAAACATCTGCAGCACTTTCGAAGTTGATGTCTCTCTGTCCACCCTCTGCCACCCTCTACCTCGACCCTCCCGATTGTACGCAAGAACGCCAACTACCCACAGAATTGATTGAAGTCGGAGATATTCTCAAAATCATTCCTGGGGACAAGGTCCCCGCCGATGGCACAGTTGTCAGCGGAGAGAGCTTAATTGACGAGAGTATGGTCACTGGCGAAGCCATGCCTGTCTCCAAAGGCGTAGGCGATCAAGTGATCGGGGGCACCGTCAATGGCTTTGGGACTTTCAATTTGCTCGTCTCCCGCGCTGGGTCAGACACGGCATTGAGTCAAATCGTCAAACTGGTCGAAGAAGCACAAACCTCTAAGGCCCCAATTCAAGCTTTGGCGGACACCGTTGCCGGATATTTCGTCCCCGCCGTCCTGGCGCTTGGCTTGCTGACCTTCGTGGGTTGGATGGTCATCTCCCATACCAGCTTAATCGACTACATCCCACCCTTGAGACGCTTGTTTATCACCAATACGACGCATGAAAATGGTGGGGGCAAGTTCATGACATGTTTGAAATTATGTATCTCTGTTATTGTCGTTGCCTGTCCTTGCGCCTTGGGTCTCTCAACGCCAACAGCAGTCATGGTAGGCACTGGAGTCGGTGCTCAGAACGGCATTTTGATCAAGGGTGCTGGTCCTTTGGAAGCTGCAAACACGATTGACAAAATCATCCTGGACAAGACTGGAACGTTGACTGCGGCTCAGCTGGAAGTCGTTAGTATCAGATGGGCCCCTCATCTGAGCAGAGGAATTGCAAGAAATGGTCATGACAAGGCGAAGAAACAACTGTTGATGGCTTTGACGGCAACCGAATCAAGAAGTGAACATCCATTGGCCAAGGCAGTTGCAAAGTTTGGATTGAAGTCTCTAGGGTGGCTCGCAGTACCTTCAACCGTGCAAGTGACCGGCTTTGAAAGTATTACGGGCGCAGGCGTTCGATGTAGGGTGAAACTGTCGAGCGATGAAGGAGAAAATACCCATGACCTTGCAGTCGGCAATTTCAATTTCATTAGCGGCGGACAAGGTACACCAGAAATAGCCAGCGAGACCACCGAGTCAAATCCATCAAAACTACTGGACCCCTTGATGAAGAAAATCGAAATCGAACACGAAGACCAAGGTCACACATGCATCTTTGTTGAGTTTGATGGACAACTGGCATGTATGATCGCGTTGGCCGATTCGCTGAAGCCGGAGGCACAACAAGCCGTTCAGGCCTTTCGAAAGATGGGGATGAGCGTCATAATGGTCACAGGAGACCATCGACGCACGGCACTCGCGATAGCTAGCCAGGTCGGCATTCCACCAGAAGACGTCTACGCCTCAGTCTCACCTGAGGGTAAAAGTTCGATCGTCGAGCAAATGAAAGCGCAGCATATTGATTCCTCGTTTACAAGAGATCCTCAACCTAAACGCAAGCGTCCCTGTCGAGTCGCTATGGTCGGTGATGGGATTAATGATTCGCCCGCCCTGGCTTGTGCTGACTTGGGTATCGCTATGTGTTCTGGTACTGATATCGCAATGGAAGCTGCTGATATCATACTCATGAAATCTAACTTGTTGGATGTCGTCTCAGCCATCGATTTATCCAGAAGAGTTTTCAGGCAGATCAGATTAAAGTCAGTCGAACATTTTTTTCAGGCTTATATTTAGTTGAAGAGGAGTTAATCAAGTCTGATGGGTTTCTCTTTTGATGGCCAGTTTCTTGTGGGCAAGTGTTTATAACTTGATTGGGATCCCACTAGCTATGGGATTCCTCCTTCCATGGGGGATTCATTTGCATCCGATGATGGCCGGTGCTGCCATGGCGTTCTCCTCGGTCTCCGTTGTGTGTTCCTCCCTGACGCTGCGGTTCTGGACTAAACCTTTGATCGCCCTGCGACCTGATGAGGAGTTCGTCCGAGCAGGCCCCTTGATCGAGCTTCGAGCCATCCTCCGTCGCCAGCTCTCTGGTCTCGGTGGTCGCAATCCGTTTAAGCCCCTCGGTCCCTTCTTCCTTGGTCCCATACACGCGATTCTAGCTCGTTCACGGCACTCCCGTTCTGGCTCTTCGACCTACTATAGCCCCGTCTTGGATAGGGATGTCGAACATGACGAACTCCTGCCCATGACTGCTGTGTAAAGCCATGGGTGATCGGAGATCATCTATTCTGTTTGACTTTTTTTTTCTTTCTCCACCATCCTTATCCTACCATTTTTCTGCTATTTCTACTTCGCGCTCGTCATTGCATCATACGTTTGGCCTTCTTTGCCCGTTTTCTCCGTCTGCGTCTTTGAATAACAAACAGACAATCAACTCGAAGGCAAGAGAATAAGATTCGCTCAAACCACACACACACATATATACATATATTTATATATGTATTGATTTCGTCCCTTTTTCTCTTGATAAGCCTAAACTTCGACCACTTTCATCAACCTTCCTGTAGTAAACGAGGTCTCATAGATTTCTGTATACAGCATTATTGCTTTGTATTTTGAAACGGTGCTGCTTTATATGTGCAAAGCTGTTCACAGACCGGAAGATTCTTTTGTTTCATTTTTCGCGTGTTGTAATTTCTCATTGCAAAAATTTATCCAATTTACACACTCTACTTCAATACTTATTTATACAAACCTCTCATGACGTTTTCTCTTTCGACTACTATCCTTGACCTTTTTGTTATAGAACAATCACAATTTTTTTCTTTTTCCTTTCCTAAATTTAGGCTTTTATTCTGATAACATAAACAGTCGCGAGAAATGTCTGAGAGAAAGATACCAGTCAAAGGGGAGGAAAAAAAAATACCCACCTAGACTGGACGGCACAAGGAAGCTCCGAGCCAGGCCCAATGTTGTTAGTGACTTCAAGTTTGGTAAGTTACTTGACTAGTTTTTTCAACACCAAGATATCATGCTTAAGTTCAAAACCTTGTTTTAGAGGGTTTTTTTTACTAAAGCTTCTTATCCATAGCTGACCTGTGGTGTAGCTATGCTAATTGTAATAGAAACTTTGCACTCAAAAAAAAAAAGTTGGGCAGCTGTGTGTGGTTGTGTATGTAAATTGTCGAGTTCAATATTTGGGAGGATAGCACACATTATCAGATCAAACTTATGTAGTGGACCCCAGGGAGACTGACCCGCAAACTAAATGCCTGAATTCTTTATGTTTTCTTCTGCTTGATTGATCATGCTTTAATATGGATTCATCAGTTAGAAACCAGCATTGTAATACAAACAAAAATTAGTGGCCAGTTGATTTTCTGAAACTGATCAGATGAAAAATAGTTTGGAAAAGTCAATGATCACTTGTCTACAAGTGAAATAGCAAAGTATCAAGGGTCCTTTGTAACTTTCTGATGTCACTGGTAGAGAGGTGATCATTGGTTTTGTTTTTTTCCTGGTGATATACATGCCCTCCACAGTCCAGAATCAATGCAACAAAAAGTGGGACTGTTTTTGCACATATCATTCAAGACAACATCAATCGAGGGGAGAGGGAGATGTCAGCGTATCCTTTGGAGAGATGTATACAGATAGATACCCTGGACTTTGAAATGGTAGATGAATAAGAGCCGATGAATGGAATGAAAATGAAAAGCATGTTAAGAGAGGGGGGTGTAACTGATTACACAAGAGGATCAATTGATAGGAGACAAGAAGAGCCGGGTATGTGGGTTTCCTTATAATTATTTGGTTGAAAGACGTTGTTGATGGTCGATTAAGAAGGACCACAAGTGGTCCGCTTGCTTGAAATCATGATCGATAATACTGCATAACCAATACGAATCTTCGATCTGATTCAGCAATCTTTGATGTGGAGAGTTGGTCTCAAATGATTCAGCCCAATCATTCCAAATATCGAAGGCTTGTTTCTGAAAATAAAACAAAGGGCAGGTATTAGTTTTGAAATCAACTACAATTCTAATGGGGTGATCTCTTCAGTTATTGATCCGACTAACCTTCCAGGTTTTGAAACTCTGAGCTTCGATCAGAGTCGTTGTAACGACTTCTGCACCTCTAAAGACACCCCAAGTGACAGCGTTAGTTTCACACGGGCTCATGTTAGTTCGGATCTGATCTTGATTACAGTTCCCAGCGTAATATCGTAGCTGGGCGACCCCCTCTGGATGATCTTTGTTGTGGTCATCTAATGCTGAAAGGAGGCCTTCGAGATGGGATTGAGGGATAAAGAATTCAACAAATGACTTTTGGTAAACTCTTCCACCTTCAGGGCCAAACCCGACGACTGAATCCAAGGAATCAGCTCCATCGATAGCAGGTTGGGAGCCGACTGTCCACCATCCATTTTGATTGAGTTGGACCAGGAATGGAGTGATGGATGAGGTTTCGAGAGCTAATGGCTCTTCCGACCAAGGTGTCGAGGGTAACTTTCCTTCAGTGAAAGCACAGAAGACGTTGGTGATATCCTCAAGAGATCTTGGAGTGCCCCAAAGGGCATGAACATCGGTCGTCAGATGCGAAAAGGCGCTAGTTAAACTCGAGCCATAGCCTTCACGAAGTCCGAAAGCCGGACTGCGCTGGTCTCCAAAACGGCCGTTGGGGAACTCGTCCCAACCGACTGAGAGACCGCCTTGCACGATTTCAGCCGTGGCAATCTTGACGCTCGGTCCTAATAGCGGCTGACAGTGTTGAATTTCCCCAGGGGACCAGCCAAGTTGATTGACCAGTCTGGTGATGCTCCGTTCCAGATTCAGCGTACAAAGATGGAATGCTCTGAATCCATTGGCTTGTAGACGTTTGATCATCTGCGCCGAAAGTTCTACCCCGAAATCTCGCACGGCTTGATCGTCCCCCTTGATCGGAATCAACTTGGCGTGAATTGAATCAGGTATATTCGTCTTGCATAGCGCAGTCAACCGTCGAAAGCCATCATAACTCTGGATCGGCATGATCCCCGGAATAATTGGGACATTGATTCCTAAATTCAAGTATGAATTTAGTCAAGTGATCGTTGCTTCAAAGAGAAAGTAGAAAATTTTCAAGATGTAATGATAAAATGAGCCGTGTACCTAATTTCCTGCAAGCTTTGACCCAATTTAGAAAAATGTCGACATCATAAAACAGTTGGGTAACGATGAAATCAGCACCAGCATCGACTTTCTGTTTGAGGTGGTTCAACTCTTGATCTTGGTCGTATTCAGTAGTTCCTTCAGGATAAGCAGCAACACCGATACAGAAATGAGCTTGGTGTTGTTTTCGGATATATTTTACTAGATCGATGGCATGTTGAAATTCATGATCAGTAGGTATCCAATGTTCAGTCCCTCTGGGTGGATCACCACGAAGCGCCAGGATGTTGATAATGCCGGATTCTTTAGCTTGCTGACATTTTTTTTCGAAGAATAGTTTTTTTGAATTTTGAATTTTGTTTATTTGAATGATGAGGGATATATGAATAGACTTACAGATAAAGTTTGATCAAGATGACTTCGTTGAATATTGGTACAAGTGAGATGGAGGCAGGCCGGGATGGAGAGTTGATCTTGAACCATGGCAGCGATTTCCAAGCTAGTATCGGAGGTTGAACCACTGGCACCCCAGGTGACATGGGCACAGGTTGGCTTCAAGTTGGCCATCCTTTGGATTCGAGCGTACAAGTTTGATAATCCATCGATTGTTTTCGGTGGAAAATACTACTAATTGTAAGTTAGAATTCAGTGATATGTTTTGACGTTTAGTGGCTAATTCAATCTGAGATTTACTTCGAACGTAAAATATACTTCATCGTCCTTTAAACATTCGATTAGCTCGACAACCTTCTTCATTTTCTTGCCGCTTGTTTGATGTGCTTGTATCTCTTGAGTTGTGTGTTGATTTCTTATACACATATTTTGGTTGTGGATGGCTTGGTGCACTGGACAGAAGGACTAGGGCGATCAGCGGAACAGAGAAAACTTGAAGTGTCACCCACTCAGATTACACAGATCCTGTGACAGATATGTATGTACATACCCTCAATTATTTTCTATACCCGGCGTGAGGACCACCTTCTTCCTTGTTCCGCCCAACCAACCACCCACTCGGCGAAAGAATTTGATCCAGAAAGAAGTCATCGATCCGTTCTCGACTTGCTCTTAAGGAAAATAATTAAATTGGTTCATCGATGCGCTGGAAGCTCAAGCGCGACATCCCACAGGTCGAATAAGCACGACTGAGGAAGAGCACTAGTGCCGGCCTTCTTAAACCACCTCGCCCGACATTTCCTTCTTTTTGACTCGAGGAATAATATAATCAGGGTCTTGATTCCCAAGATCATTCAAGAAACCCATCCGTCAACTGTCCTGCGATGACAGTCGATTCTGCATCACCATCATCCTCCACCGACCTCCCAGCACCCAAAACTTCAACAATCGCCACTCCAAGGACGACTGCATTTGCTTCCATTATTTGGCCCTCCGGTTCAGCTGCTCGAAGAACAGAGGCCGAGATCGACCAAGCTCACAAAGCTCTCAGACGTCTCATCCTTACCGACCCATACGACGAGGTTGGTCCGTTCCTCCTACCGCCTTCAATATCTATATATCTAATTAACATCCTCATTTCATATTAATTTCAGATAGAAGCAACCCAACTGAGGGCAACTACCTGGAAGATCTTACTCGGCTCATTGGAATGTCCTGCCGCTTACTACTTTGACCTCGCCTCCAGACCTCAATCTACTTGGTATCCCAAAATACGCAATGATACCTTCAGAACCCTGGCTACCGACAGCACCTTCAAACAACGGGTACATGAAGATATGCTCGTCAGGCTGTTGGAAAGCTTTGTTTGGAGGTCACAAGGTGTGTTGATCGAAAGATCCAATCTGGTACTTTTCCATCCCATCCTGTCATAAAATTCAGACTTAAACATTTTATTCTTACCTGGCCACATAGATTTATCTGAAAACCCCATGGAGGTGACTGATCGACCCTACGACTTTACATACGTCCAAGGAATGAACGTCCTGGCAGCCCCGTTTCTATACACCATGCCATCGGAGTTGGAGGCCTTCTATGCTTTCACAAGGTTCATCGAGTTTCACTGCCCACTGTATGTTCAACCTACACTGGAGGGTGTCCATCGAGGCTTAAAGGTGACCCCTATTATCTTTCTATTCGTTCTTTCTTGTTATTGCTCAAGCCCGAAATTAATCCTTGCTCTTTCTTAACCTTGGTAAGCTGTTGGATGAATGTCTCAAGATTGTGGATCGAGAGTTATTCGATTACTTGAGGTCTAAAAACCTTGCTGCCGAGATTTACGCTTTTCCCTGTAAGTCACAAATATCGATTTCAACCCAAGTTGCTGATTATCCAACTTGCAAAATACTGAGCTCTTTCTCTCAACTGGGTATTTTATCCCTTGGTAGCCGTCTTGACGTTTTGCGCGTGTACCGAACCCCTTGATCAAGTCCTACAACTGTGGGATTACTTGTTGGCATTTGGCGTCGGGCTAAACGTTCTATGCGTCATTTCTCAACTATATATGATGCGAGATCGGGTCTTAGTTCATCCGTCGTAAGTCTAGCTTTTAATCCTTCTTATACACATAATCAATCAACTCCGATTCCGTCTGTTACATATCCATCACTAACTTTTCTACCCATCTGGGTCTTGACATGACGATATGATCGACCCAAAGACCGATGGCACTCTTGAGAAAGTTTCCAACCCTAGAAGCCCGAGAGGTGATCATGTTGACCAATGTATTTATTCGAGACCTGCCCAAGTCCTTGTATGATAAGATTGTTCGTCATCCATTTGAGAGTCATATCATAGATAAATGATCTCGCACTCTCCTCTTTATATATTCAATTCGTCCTTCTTTTCTCTTCTTTTCTGGTTACTTGATAAATAAGTCGGTCTCTCTTTTACTAGCTCTGCTATCTGCACTGTTCCATCAAATTGTACTTGTGTAAGATTAGACTAGAATGACACATTTACATAGCATAATTCAGTACGTCTTAATATCTCCTTTCGCTCTATTTTAACCTACTGAGTACCGTTTACTATGGATGTTTCGGTTGGAGTTTTGAATCCAGAAAATGATAATAAAAATACATAACTTTTGTTGTCTAGTCATTCTGATGATAGATGCTCTTGTCGGCAGTTTTTTTGGAGTCAGATATTTCGCTTGTTAGTTTGGCTGCCTAATTCTCTTGCCATATTTTCAAGCAGTCCAACTAATCGTCATCATCATCCTCATCATCCTCATCCTCATCCTCATCCTCATCATCCAAGGCTTCATCATCCATGTAAGACTTGTGCAACCTCGACCGAGCTATCTTTTCCACATCCACCTCTTCCATTTCTACATCATCCTCATCCTCCTCTCCCTCTCCTTCTTCTTCTTCTTCTTCTTCATGTTCTTCTTCACCGCCCTCCTCCAACTCAGCATCACACCCACACCCGCCACTGCCCAACCTCTTGACTGTACACTCGGATCCTTTGATCAACTGAGGGCAGGACGACTTCAAAAGACTCGAAACATACGTCTTGATTTTTGCAATTCCAACGTCCAAGCTGGGATGAACGGCGTTATTCCCAGATGAGGCGATCGAAGGGCCAGAGGCAGCGATTTCAGTAAAGACATCTGCCAGGACCAACTTGCCAATTGTCTCGGTGGTGAGAGAATTGGACCACAGAGTAGTGTTTTTGATCCATTCGGCGGAGGCAGCATCTTGAATAGGGGCCTTTGAGAGCAGAGTGATAAGAAAACCATTGAGATATTTCCAACTACCTGAGACCAAAGGATGACTAGACTCTATATCGTTTGAGAGATGTGCAAGGGCTTTGAGACGTTGATCGCCAAGAGTTAAGACACCATAACAGTCGGCCAGGTTAAACTTTCGATGATTTGCGAAGCAAGAGAACCACCCAGCAGCCCCAAAGGTGATGAACGTCACCAACGAGGCATATGCCTCCTTCCTACAGACAGCCCACTCGGGCGCAGGTAAACCAGTCGGACCAGAACGGAAGACTGATCTCGATTGAAGATCAGTTTTCAAGGCCTTGACTTGAGCCCTAGTGAGGCCAGGAGCCGAGCCCCATTCCTTCTCCTTGGCCATGACAGAGGCGGTCTCGGAGATGAGAGAGAGACCCAAGAGCATTTCATAGATTCTCTTGAGAAGAAAATGCATCCCCTCATCGCTTGGCTTCAGACCCTTCTTGCCTAAGTTCGAGCCACCCAGACCTTGGATCTTGCGATGCAGAAAGAGTTCGGCCTCCCGAATACCGTCCAAAGTGGTTTCGACCGTCTTTCGGCTAGGATTTGTTGGAGTGATGGCGAGAGAGACCGCACGGACCGAATCTCGAGTAAGTTGACAAACACGTTCAAATGCCGCTCGGACAAGCATCTTTCTGGAGGGGTGTAGGGTGTAGAGGGTTGAGGTATCGCCCTCAGCTCTAGCAAACATAGTAAGCAGAGCAGTCCAGCTGCCCACTGGCACCTCAGGATCCTCCTTGGATGCGGCAATAATCTTCTTGAAGTCCACAAGCTCCTTATTCCAAAAGGGATCAGGATGTGCGACCTGAACCAGAGCAGGAGCTGAGAAATCCCGGGCAAACGGAGATATTCAAGTCAGTAAGTGTTGTAGAAGAGGGACAGAGAGACGCGAAAGAAAGCTAACCAGACTTTAAGATTTGAAAAAACTCCTTCCTCTCCAAAGCAGCCATGAGCTCAACGCACAAGACCTTGGTCATATCCACAGGAGCTGTTTGAACGTGAGTAACAGCAGAAGGGAGCCATGCCAAGAATCTAAAGATCATACTAGACACCAGGGATCCAAATTCGTGTCCATTGTATCTGCTGGATCTGACCTCGCAAAAGCCCAGACCCTGAGTATAAAAGTAGTTGCACTTGTTGTCCAGCCTCAAGCAAAGGTCTTCCAGGAGGAAGAAGGGAGATATACATGGGTCAAAAAGGACCTTCAACAACAGGACAATCAAGAGAAAACAAAATAGAAACGTACCCAAGGCGGAGACCGCCACCCCTTTGTTAATCAAACATCCCCCTATCCGGTCCAATTCTTTTTGCTTCTGTTTTGCCTTCCGAACTTCTTCGTTTCTACGATCGTTTGCAGTGTCACCCCGAGTATCCCCGTCATCCAAATGTCCCGTTAAATAACTATTTAAATCGGCGTCCAAATCGGCGTCCAAATCGCCCACGTTCAAACCAAACAAACCGCCGAACTTTCCAGCAGGACCTAAATTGAATTTGGCGGCCTTAGTGTTTGACCTCTGACCGATAGGAGAGTGCTGAACCACGGATGATTTCTGGGCCCCTCCAGAAGAACTAAGCGTTATTTTTTGCTTCTTGGCGGCAGTCGAAGAAGGGGGCTCAGATCGGGAGGTCGATGTCCTCTTTTTTTTGAATCGGGGAAATTCGAGATCGGGGTCCAAAACGATCACCTCAGAGTTAGATGAGATGCCCTCTTCGATCTTGACTTTCCAAGAGTCTAGTCGATAGTCGAATGCCTTATCTACTCTGGTGAGCAGACTCTCCTCCAGGCGAGGAGGAGATCCTAATGTGACAGTAGCCTCATGCAAGAGGGCGTTCATAGCGGCCTTGACGTCCTGATCTACAGGGCCAAGAGCCGCAAAATCAAACCGCATATGTGTTAGTAAGAGCGTAAATGAGAGCGAGGATAAAAACAACACTGACACTTTTTCTCCAATGCCTTCAGAGCATTCAGCTTGACCTCTTTACCAGGAGGGGGCGTAGGAATAGGACCGGTAACTTTGCCGGTGGGGATAGAGCCCCCAGAAGTCACTTGTTGACCCTCGGTGACAATGACTTTCGTTTTCTTAGAAGGCTGAATTGGTGTGGAAGCTGCAAGCGCAGCTGACGATCGAGCTGGAATTGTTCTGGAAGGTGAGGCATCGGCCATTTGGTAGTGATGGAAAGTAGGGGAGATGTAAAATGGTATGCGGATAAGATGTGAGGGTTGGTTCACTAAGGCACCTCTGTTACACCCTGCTGAGGGAAACCCTTCTTCGCTGTACACCGCTGTACTCGCGCGAGCACAGCGGCCGAAATTGGTTCGAAATTGCCCAAGATCACCTGTATCCCGAACTAGATATGCAGGTGGAGCCCCGGGGCTCGGATGTCGGGATTCAATCGTGACTTGCCGCGCGTACCAAGGGGATCAGAGGCTGAAGATTCCAATTATGTAGAGGGTGTGACATAAACGGGTATTGATATCTTTTTATAGAGTGTACAAGTCTGACGAAAAGCGAAAAGATCACTTGCGTGGCTGTTAGCTCATGTACGCCACCGTATCGGTTGCCAACTCGCTGAGGAGAGAGAGGAACCGGGACCGGGGCGGCAGAGACAACTAAGCACAAGATTCGCGTCAAATCTGATTGAAACATCTGAAAGTGGGACGGTTTGAAATGAAAGAAATCAGATATTAGGTTCCTGATAAAATACCATATACAAAATCTGCATCCCAATTATTTGGCAAAAGTGGTTGCATGTTTGTTGAAGGCGGTGCATGCTTGAACATGCAGAAGGAATTTAAACATCAGGTGGCGTGGTCACAGAGGCAATTTTTGTTAAAAAAAAAAAAAAAGTAGGGGCTTATTGCAGCAGTTAAACCACTGTGCTCCTCTCAGGGTTCAAATAGACATATTTCACAGGTGAAATAAGCCAGTATGATAAGACTAGATTGCAAAAAAAGGTTAGAGAGAAGAGATTGATACTGAGTTAGAGAATTTGAGAGGAGAAATAATTCATACCACTTGAACAATAATAGATCATATCATATAGACTGTGTCAATCAATAAGAATGATGAAGAGGCTACTAATAGAGATAGAAAAAAATGTGAAAGATTCAGCAAATAGACATCAAGCACAAAAGAAAAAAGATAAACAAGGAAGGCAAGACAAACATAGATATTTAGAACCAAGGGTGTTCTTTTAATAGATAGATACTACGGTATGTTATTATAAAGATCTTAGAGGAATAAAGAAAAGGAAGAAAGAGAAGGATAGGAACAGGGAGTGAGTAGAAGTATAAGGTTGATTGATGCATGTGAGTGAGATGAGTACATTACAGCTGAGTAAACGTGTAACATGTTCTTCATTAATTCTCAAAGATCCTAGAGGAAGTTGTGCAATCATCAAAGATGAGTTGATGGCTAGTAACTTGAAGTCAATTTTGTAACTTGACGTGAAGAGCAGAGACTGAGAGTCAACACTATCATCCTCTTTAAGGAGTGATGAAACCCTAACCAAGTAAACTTCTTAGCAAGCCCCGCAACACTTAAGGAGAAAATGGGGGCTTGAGTATTGTGTTTGACTTGACTGATGAGTTTTTAACAGCCAGCTTGGCTGAATTTCCTAGTCTGGTTCCCCTCCCCACCTCTCCTAGCTTGTACTGGGGAGATTCAGGAGGAAAGACAGATCCATTGGTGGATCATTTAGTGCCAATGATCTGTTTTCCACTAAGGCAGTGTTATGGGACACATCATTGATCTGTTTTCCATATTAGTGTGGGAGCACAAATGATACTTGTGAACAAATATAATCAAAGACAACCTTTGATAATCTTGATGTCAGTTGGGGATCCTGGGATGATAGCGGGGAGGAGGAACAGCAGCAGACCTTTGATAATGTTGATGTCAGTTGGGGATCCTGGGATGATAGCGGGGAGGAGGAACAGCAGCAGACCTGGGAGAGTTGGGAAACAGAAGTGATGATTTCATTTTAGTAAAGTAAGAGTAGAAAGGAAAACACAAAAAGATAAGATAATGAATAGTAACCTTTGATAATGTTGATGTCAGTTGGGGATCCTGGGATGATAGCGGGGAGGAGGAACAGCAGCAGACCTGGGAGAGTTGGGAAACAGAAGTGATAAGGAAGAAGAAAAAGAAAACAACTTGAGAGAGAATAATCATGAAATACAACTGGAATTAAGTAAGCCCCTAGTTACATGATTATTAACCCCTTTCCATCTCTTGACCCTTGATTCACTTCCACCTCTTATTCTCATAATACTGTATTACTTGATCTGTTACAAATTAATAATGATATCCTGATGATCCCATAATGGTGTCATTATATTTAACACATCTTGTTAGTAGAATTAGTATAAGGATAATACATGTGCTTTATTTGTATAATCTTAAAGTAAATATTCTATACATGGAATATTCCAAGGATCAGGAGTGTGAGTGTAATCAGAAGGAATGAGTGAAACCTACAACTTACAGCTTTCACAGAACAATTACAATACTTACATAATCAACAGATCACAGCCAATCAATACTCACTGTCCCCTCCTAGCTCTGTAAATTACTGAATTCTACCCTCTACTGATCTAGGTAAGCATTCAGGTGTAATTTCATCTCTCATTACTCACTCCTCATTGTATTCTTCTTCTCTTCTTCTCTATTTCTCTTTTACTTATTTTATCCTCTCATATTCTTATCTGGAGAGTACTGACTTCCACCCTCTACTGAGATAGTGTTGCAATATAATCCTAGGTTCTAGAAAATCAAGCACTTAAGCTTATTGGCTACTGTAGTCTTTTAGCAACTGCTTTATAAGAAATGTTTAAAGGTCTAAGATGGAGATTTTCTAAGGTAACTTGATAACTATTCCAGAAGATAAGGTAGGTTGGATAATAAAGGATAACATTTCTATAAAAAGCGGGAGGACAATATTCAGGGTACTGACTAATTTTCACTGGGGAAATATGCCAAGGATCCAATCCAAGGCCAGCAAATGGCCTCCTTGTATATTCTAGAGTTATTCAAGAGAAGGTTTTATAATTTTGTTATAAATTCTACAATCATGTATTACAATTCAAATGCACTATGATGCAATGGGGGTTTTATTGTATTGAGCACAGTATTTTCTATTTCCCCATGACCCCATGAAATGTATGCATAACCAATCACATCATGAAATAATTCATATAATAGGATAATAATGGGAAATTACCACACACTTATTTAATTTCATTCTTATTAGGGGGTATCAAATATGAACAAATCCACCATGATCTAATCAACTGGTTTTGAAAATTGTCAGCTATGTGTATGAAACACTGGCTTAATTTTACAATTAAACCAGGTACTGTCACTGTGCTGAAAGGTTATCTGAATAAATGTGTAAATTTATTCTCTCTATAGTGTCCAAACTATGCACAGAGGATAACCTAAAACTCCTTATAATTGAATATTTGATATACAAATTGTCAGAATTCCAGTCTTGTTGTCCGCTCACAATTCTCATAAAAACCATTCATCAAAAATAACCATTATTATTTTATCCCCAATCACTCTGCAATCAAGCAGTTTTACATTATGATCACTCAATGTTATTGTTGTATGTCACTCTACTAATCAGGTAGTTTTAATTACATCACTCTGCTATTTGGCAGTTTTATTTCTCTCTAGTATTTAGCTAGATCACATCACTGTCACTGCTTATGCTTGTAGATTTTACAGTATATGCTTTTAGTTGTTACAAGAAAACCACATTTCTGCCATTCCTGTTGTTTTGTATTTAGCCAGATTATTTGTCAGCTGAAATTAATCATCAAGTCTGAGCATAAAATTCTTTTTCATCCTGCTCCCAGCTCCTTGGTCCAATCAGACCCTCCACGAAGATTGCCCCCTTTCTCGAGTCTCATTTTCTGAAGGTGAAATCTTGTCAGATTTACAGTCTCGAAACTCTTCCTCAACATTTCATCTTCCTCACCTTCCTAAATCTCTCGAACCTCCTTTTTCCTTTCCTTATTCATCTCCATGAATCACAAACTCCCCAAACTCCCTATACTCACCTCCGATAACTTTCTCGAATGGAAATTCAAGATGACCGCTGTCCTAAATGGACTCAACATGATGAAAATGCTGAACGGCGAAAAACTACGCGATCCAACTGGGAAATTCATCGCCGAAGACGATCCAGCCGTCGTAGATCTTAAGAAGGACGCAATGGCAATTCTTGCTCCGCACATACATGGGTCTCTTATATCATCGGTAACGGCCAACGGAGGCGACACTGATCCAGTGAAGCTTTGGTTCAACATACTTGCTTTCAGCTCATCGAAGAAAGAAGCCAATCTCTTTCGGGCTTATCGAAACCTCAACCTCATAGAAATCGATCCAAACGACCTATCAGGATCAATCATGAAGTATCGAGATGCTATCGCCGAGTTAAAATCGCTAGATCAGACTCCAGATGAACGACAAATAGCCCATCTGATTCTGGACAAGATTCCTCCATCACTCAGTTCGATTCAGGATGCCATCATCAGCACTGGACAGTCGTCCACTGTCGTCACCTACGATCTCGTCCTAGATATGATTGACAACAAGGCCAAGACGTTATCTCGTCCTCAAGCCCAGCCTCGTCCTGCAGTTACGACCAATAACTCGGAATCCGATGCCGCGACTGCCTTGTTAGCCGAGTTCTGTAAGAACAACCAACACGATCCTAAGGCCTCACATTCAGCCAGCCAATGCTTTGCTCTTCATCCCGAGCTTCTGGACGCATATCGAGCTCGTCTCAAGGCTCGTAAGAGCGCTCCCAATGTTGAAACTCATTTGACTCAAGCAGCACCCTCCCCAGTCGCTGGTCTCACTTCAGCCCTTGACTACTTTGGAATCGACAATGACTCCAATGGCCATGAGTCAGAAGTAAGTATGCTATAGTGGTAGAAGAATAGTGTCTTTGTAGTCTGTTCGCGCGGGGGTGTGTCAGAATTCCAGTCTTGTTGTCCGCTCACAATTCTCATAAAAACCATTCATCAAAAATAACCATTATTATTTTATCCCCAATCACTCTGCAATCAAGCAGTTTTACATTATGATCACTCAATGTTATTGTTGTATGTCACTCTACTAATCAGGTAGTTTTAATTACATCACTCTGCTATTTGGCAGTTTTATTTCTCTCTAGTATTTAGCTAGATCACATCACTGTCACTGCTTATGCTTGTAGATTTTACAGTATATGCTTTTAGTTGTTACAAGAAAACCACATTTCTGCCATTCCTGTTGTTTTGTATTTAGCCAGATTATTTGTCAGCTGAAATTAATCATCAAGTCTGAGCATAAAATTCTTTTTCATCCTGCTCCCAGCTCCTTGGTCCAATCAGACCCTCCACGAAGATTGCCCCCTTTCTCGAGTCTCATTTTCTGAAGGTGAAATCTTGTCACAAATCACTCAATTGGAGAAGACTAATAGTTAACCGTGTAGGTTTGGCTATTCTTTGTCTTTTTGGGAAAGATATAGCAATAAGAATTGCTATTAAGCAGCTGGCAAGCACTTAAGCTGATTGGCTACTGTCAGAGGTGGTAGTCTTGCAGCAACTGCTTTCTAAGGAACAGATCAAGGCCAAGAGATGGGGAATTCTAAGGTAACTTGAGACTATTCCAGTAATAAAGGTTGGGTTGGATATAAAGGGGATACACTACTCTAATATTAGGAGGAGAATATTCAGAGTACTTACAAAAAATGGTACTGGGGGAATATGCTGAGGAACCAATCCTAGGCCCGAAATGGCCTCCTTTTATATTCTAGAGATTCCTTGAGGAATGTTCTAGAATGTTTATTCTAAATTCTGCTCTAATGTATTACAATTCAAATGTACAATGATGTAATGGGAATTGTATTGAATTGAGCACAGTATTTTCTATGTCCCCATGACCTCATGACATGTATGTATAACCAATCACATCATGGGCCAATTCATTTAATAGAACAATACTGGGAAATTACCACGCACTCAGGTAATTATTATATTTATGCAAATAAGTTTATTGTATCTCAGCTTTTATGACAATACTTTATAATCTATATTTTTACGTTTATTCCATCTCCTACTAAGTACCTTTTGAGATATGGTAAAGTAATAGAAGGAGTTGGAATTTGGCGGTGGTTTGAGTGAGGTACCCCACCTAATTTTACATGAAAAGTTGATTACTTTAATAGTATTATAGTATATATTATTGCTAATACAATATTTTATTAATATTTTACATTGAAGTCAGTCTTTAGGATACTCTGGAGTATCTCTAGGGCTGACAAAAATCCACTGTTTTTAAAAAGCATGGATATCAACATAAAATGATTCAAAAATCTCAAAAGTGAAATTTTGTTGAAAAAACTAATTCACTGGTTTTAATTGCGGATTTTTTCATATTTGATACCCCCTATTATCAGAAATTTATTCTTATATTTATGCATTTAAAATTAATTTATCTCAGCTTTTATGAAAATACTTTTAATCCATATTTTATATGGTTATTGCTTTTTCTTACCAAGTACCTTTGAGATATGATAAAGTACTAGAAGTAGTAGGAATTTAGTTGTGGTTTGAGTGATTTGGTCTGCTTTTCCCCCCCTTGAATATAAAACAGGCAGAAAGTGTCCTGGCCAGACTCCCAATATTTGCAAATACAGATGCTCAGCCATTAATATTGGTTGAGCATGTCTGCCAGTGGTCTGGTTGACCTCTATTTACTTCTTTGAAGGATGCTTGTGGAATACAAAAACTTAAGAATGTATGTATAATTTGCGGAAAATACTACCTAACTTCCTAACATACTAACCTTTATGCTAAAAACTTCCTGTGGTTGTCTCATGGTAAGTATAAAATAAGATGATATACAAGACAATGAAGCCCTAAACCCCTTTTATACTGCACATCACAACCCTAACCAATAATCTGAAACCCTAACCAAAACCCCTCCACTCCTCCTCCAATTACCGCCCAGTGGCTGGTTTTGTTTTAGCCTGCACAAGTACATGTGTAATTCTCAACCTCCATCTTGAATTACCATGTGGACTTTAGAAGTATATTGCTACTCAATGGATTATTCCCTTTGGGATTTTTTGAGCACATTATATTTTAGGCTTTGCAATGAGCCATGTGTGTGAGCCTGGGTCTCTACAGTGACAACAGGACACAAAGAATGGGGAGCAACAGTTGTATTTAAAGGGAATAAGGAAAACAACTGTTAAGGAGGAAAAAGGGGAAAGGGAAGAAAGAAGGGAATATTTTTGATGATTTGATGATTTGAATGATCTGAGTGCTCTTGTTAATGATAATCAACAACTTTAAAAGTTGGAAAGCTGTGCCAGAGACTTTGAGAAATGCAACAGCCTCTTCACACAATGGAAACGTGGAAGGTATCTGAGAAGACAAGTCTAATCAGCCCAGTTTTTTAGACTATGGTCAAGCAAGATAGTCAAGGTTATTTAGAGGGAGAACTATGTGGTTTGTTTCAAGGAAAACCCACAGAAAAATACATAAGCAAGGT